>JAAEAF010000088.1:454317-509904 GCA_011037195.1 Triatoma infestans | reverse complement strand
AAACCCTTTAGACGAAGCCTGTCGTGAACACGACATTGCATATTCAAAATATCGAGATATAGAGTCAAGACATAAAGCTGATCGTATACTTGTTGAAAAAGCTTGGCAAAGAACAAAAGCTAGTGACGCATCTTTTGGTGAGAAGGCGGCTGCCTGGGCAGTTACAAAAATCATGAAAGCTAAGTTGAAAATCGGAGCCGGGGGGAAGAGAGGTGGTGGCAAAAAGGTGAAGAAAAATACAAAGATGAGGAAGAGGAAAAGGACTCAGATGAGAATTTTACCAATACCAAGAACTGGAGGAATTCTACCATTTCTATTACCATTGTTCGGCGGGCTTTCAGCTATTGGGAGTTTAGCTGGAGGAGCGTCGGCTATAGCTAAAGTCGTAAAGGATACACAAGCGGCTAGAGATCGGTTAGAAGAGATGAGAAGGCATAATAAAAAAATGGAAGCACAACAAGTTGGCCATGGATTTTATCTTAAACCTTATAAAAAAGGATATGGTTTGCAAATTAAAAAGGATTGACTAATTCCGAATAGAGCATTGACAAATATAGAATTGATGAAATTTGCTAAAGATGTACCATATTTTAGAGGAGTGTATATGCGTGACACTTTGCCAAAAAGACCAAAAACGTATGAATGTGCAATTGTAAACTTGGATTCTATCAATAACATGGGCACCCATTGGGTGGCATATATTAAAAAAGCAAACAGAGTGGAATATTTTGACCCTTTTGGTAACCTCAGGCCACCATTAGAATTGTTGTATTACTTAAGCGGATGTGATATAGTGTACAATAGGAAGAGATACCAAGTTTGGAATACACCATATTGTGGGCATTTATGTTTACAATTTCTATATAATAACGCATGAATTTGAAAAACATATCTTAGTCATGTCGTACACGTTCACATTAACTGGTACATCTAGTGTGCTTAGTGCAAACATTTTTCCACCAATTCACTTGACAGATGATGCTGATTATACTATTGGTTTACTCAGCTTTCAGTCATATAATTCCATACCAAACATTATAGAAGGTGTGAATAACAAATTCTACTATGGTAATAAAATAATCAGTTTACCTACTGGCACCTATGAAGTTGATGCTATAGCAAATTATATAAAATCACACATGACGTCTACAGATTCCATAAAACTGAAAAGCAATTTAAATACATTAAAGATGGAATTGGAGTGCACCAAACCTGTGTATTTTAATAGAGAGCATTCGATTGGGCCATTATTAGGCTTTACCGAACCAAAGGTATTAAAACCTATGGCTAGGCATAAATCGAATGATATTGTTAATATTCAGAGTGTAAATACAATTGTGGTGAATTGCAATATAGCTTCCGGTTCATATAGGAATGGAAAACTTGGACATACCATATATGAATTTTCGCCCATAGTACCACCAGGTTATAAATTAGTTCAAGAACCTTCACCAGTCATTTACTTTCCAACTAACGTTAAGGTGATTGACAATATTACGCTAACTATTACTGATCAGGATTACAATATAATAGATTTTCGCAAAGAAGTGATTACTATTCGATTACATTTGAAGAAAAATGGGCATTGACTTCCAAAAGTATAAAAGCAGCTATGTACGGAGTATCCCGTACAGTATTGAACGAGTACATCGGTTAACACCTTCAAACGTTAGATTTCTACAACAAGAAGTGGGAGTTTCAGTGAGACCGAAATGGAAGAGATTCTAAATGTTAATGCAGATGTGAGCTTCGAAGAAAGGATAACCGATTTTGAGTATCACACTCATCAACCTTACACGCAATCGTTTAACAACTCTGATGAAATTATAATCGCCGTACAACAGCGGGACATCTGCACCGTTCCATCCAAAAGTTTTCTCTACATTCAAGGGCAATTAGTGAAAGAAGGTGGTGGGAAAATAGATATACAGGACTTGAGATTTGTGCGAAATGGATTTCTACATTTGTTTGATGAAATCAAATACCAGTTGAACGGTGTATTAATTGATCATGTTCGCAACCCGGGAATTGTCAGCACATTAAAAGGTTATACATCCTTTAACAGTGATAAAGTGAAAGCGTTGCAAATGAGCGGTTGGGTGCTCCCTGATGCATATTCCGCAATGACTGATGATGATGGGAATTTTGACGCATGCATCCCTATGGATATTGTAATGGGATTTTTCGAAGATTACAATCGAATAATACTACAAGAAAAACATGAATTGATTCTGCACCGCAGTAGAACTGATGATAATTGTATTCAAATATTAGCGGCGGATGCAAACGCTTCTATTACATTGAAATCAATACAATGGAAAGTGCCTTATGTTAAAGTGTCCGATGAACAGAAGTTGAAATTTTTAAATTTTATCGATAAAGGTAAAACAGCGTATATGGCTTTTAGATCATGGGATCTTGTAGAATACCCATCCTTACCGGCCACCAACAAGCATACTTGGACAGTGAAAACTACATCAAATCTGGAAAAACCACGATATGTAATATTGGCATTCCAGACAAACAGGAAAAATAATAAATCAATGGACAATTCGCATTTTGATCATTGTCAAATTACAAATGTTAAATTACATCTAAATTCAGATATTTATCCGTATGATGATTTAAATATAGACTTCTCCAAAAACCATTTTACTATCCTGTATTATATGTACCAACATTTTCAACATAGCTACTATGGAAAACCATGTGAACCTATTTGGAGTAAGGATAAATTTAAAACTGATGCACCAATTATTGTAATCGATTGTTCTCGTCAGTCGGAAGCGATTAAATCATCCTCAGTTGACATCAGAATAGAGTTGGAAACAGCAGATGCGTTTAAAGCTAATACTACAGCTTACGCTTTAATTCTCCATGACGCACTTGTGGAATATAACCCCCTTTCAGGTTTGGTCAGAAGGCTAATAAAAACCTCAGAAGTTGGGTTAATAAATTCAGTTCATTACTATCATGTGTGCGATAGCAATCATAGATATTCAAGGCTATCTCAGCTTTGAACATGCATTTATTGTGAAGGAGTTGGCCATTATTGATGTGACCGGTTCACAGAAGCATTGGATTTTCAAACCGCCTCCTTATGGAAATCCGCACTCAGGACCAAATAGATGGGTGTATAGAAATCTGCACGGTATCGCATGGGAAGTTGGTGATATTGAATATGAGGAATGTAATAATATTTTGAAGAAATTCACTCAAGATTATCAATATCTATATGCCAAAGGTGAAGAAAAATGTAAATTTTTGAGTGGCATAATTGATAAAACTGTTTATAATCTACAAGATTTTGGCTGCCCTAGCCTCAAACATCTTTGCACATATCATCACACACAAGCCTTAAAGTGTGAATATCATTCGGACACTAAATATAACTGCTCTGCACAATTTTGTCAAATGTTATTGTCTTGGATGCTGCAAAACGCTTCTAAGGTGGACTTAGCAAATGCCTCTGTTAGAGAAAACACCTTCAACCATTGGAGATTGAAGCCAAGTGCTGCGCTATTAGCTTTCAACGGTTTTGTCAATGTGCTAACAATTGTGCTAAATGTATTTATTGTGGTGTAAAAATTAATTATGATGTGAATGATTGTGTTTGTAAAATACACAGATCTGATTGTATTTGAAAAAATCTTCGCATGTCTGTTTATTTGATTCTAGAGTTGCCCATTCATCTACACTCAGATAGATTATGCCATTTTTCTTAGTCTTCAAAGCTATGAGTGGTGCAATCTTGAGAAATACCTGTGATTATAGTTTTCGAGTTATGTCTGTTGAGTGGAAAACTTGTAGTTAACTGCAACCCTGTTTCACTCACGGCCATGTTTAACACACTACTGAAAAGATACCTTTGCTCAATATCTTAATAATCACCCCTACCATTTTTTTTTCAAGCACATCCTTTAAATCACATTCAATTTGCCACGCCAATCTATCTATTAAACAGCATATGCACGTATCAGGACCACACCTTTGTTTAGGGTTGGACCAAACGCACTGTTTATAATGTTTATTCGACACCTTTTCCATATATTCATTAGCATACTGTTCTAGCTTTAGTAATTTCATTTTCAAATTTATGCATTTCTGCGCTAGTATCAAATTTTTTTCCACCGTCACATTAGGTAATAGAGACAGAAATTTTTGATAGTTATCACTAGTTATAATTTTTTTCCAATGATCACCCATCCTTCAAACTAAGCTTGAAATAATAGGTGGTGGATATTATATATATATAGGATGACTCATATATCAATTCTGTAAAGGATGGAGGGGTGGTTGATAAAATGCGTTGTTATAATACTTTTTAATATTTAATAATTCATAATTTTACTAATTATCTTGAACTCAGGGTCTCGGTTAGGCTGATATAAAGATAAAATATGTTTTGCAACAAACTAATCTTAGTATCTTAACTTAGAGGTCATGGTTAGGATGATATATGGAAAATAACAAAATTATGTAATAATAAATTTAACTCAACTTATTCTTATTAATTATCATGCTATCTTCACCTCAGGGTCGCTGATATAGAGCTGCTCTATAATAATATAACCTCCTCCCCAGCATTACATACGCATTTTTTATAATTTTACATCATCTTATTAATTTACTATACTAGTGTTAAATCAACTTTTATTTTAACCTTTATTTACCTTAAATACTTTTCACCTTTTTTTTATACGTTTTTTCTATATTCTATTTTAATCTTATTAATTATCGTGCTAACTTGACCGGGGGTCGCGGTTAGGGTGCTATCGAACTGGATAGTAAACAAGGCTAAGCTTTTTATTATTGATTAACATGATACATGGTTGGGCTGATCTGGCCTTGGCTGTAACCTCTGATTAGCGGCTCTAAGATTAGAATTTTGGCGCCATCTGGACCTGGGCCAAGGCTAGGCTGGGCTAACCTTGGCTGTAACCTCTGATTAGCGGCTAAAAGATTAGAATTTGGCTCAATCTTGACCTGGGGTCGAGGTTAGGCGGATCTGACCTTGGCTGTAACCTCTGAGTAGCGGCTAAAAGATTAGAATTTTAGCTTGAAATTGGGTTTGGCCGCCATATTGGACTTTTTCCCTGGGCCAGAAACCCTCTTTCTTACCTACTATTGGTCAATTAGGTACAATTCTAAAAACTGGAGTAAGAGAAAGTTGTGTGCGTGTTTCACACCAGACTTTTTTTTTCTTTTGTAGGGGAAATTCACATATATCTACACAAATGCAACCTGCAATAATAAACATGTTAAGAATTCACTTACCGACAATGCTCTACCTGGACTGGAAGTTCCGAAGAAGGATATTAATAGTGGCCATATAAATGTTTAATTAAATAATTATAATTCCAATTATTCAATTCATAACAGTATATGCAAGATAGCATCGTTGTCATAAATTATATAAAACCTTATTTACGTAGTTGACGATTTTATTGAGGAAACTATTTGGAATGGAAAAGTAAATTCTGAAAAGTCCAGAATTTTCCAGAGTGAAGATTTTTGCTAAACATAATATCACAAGGAATTGATAATACATCACATTTTCATTAGTATCAAATATTGAATCTCTAACAAGCATTAAGTAATATAGAATTTATGTAGCAAACATTCATGCGACTTGACATAATTTGAATGAATTATAATTATTTTGAATTTATTTAAACCGAGTTCATTTCATTCTAAGATTTTTATACCAATACTATTACGGAGAATCCAGAGACAACATAAACATGGACCACTATAATTCCCCAGCCTACCTTTAATGCTGTAGGTTGGAATATGTAACAATCTCTTGCAGTTACATATCCTTCGATGTCCTTGCTTCTTTCACTTCATTACACTGGACACATGACACAGTTTAAAATATTATAATCGCAAAATTGTAGAACGCATTACTATTCGCGCGAAATTTGGAATATCCGTGGACTATTTTTTTTTTAACGCACTAGTTAAAATAATCATTTATTTTGATATTAAAGAATACAAAGAACTCCCGTTAGCAACCGCTCTCGCACTACCTGTAAGAAAGTATAATAATAATCAATTGATAGTGTAATTCGGCTAAAATTTAATAACCATCATTACAGAAGTTTCTGCGTAAGAAGAATAATAATTTTGAAATAAAGGAATCTTCAGGGAATGGGGATTTACCATGTGCAAAAATATGGTATGATACCATAACATAACTACGGTTACACTGCAATTATTATAGTTCTAATGGGCAATTTTTATTTTCTTTTACTCCTAGTAAGTGGAAGTATTGCGATTGTGTTAAATTGCGTTTTTACCAGAAATACATTTAGAAACATGCACCCTAATCCAAAATGACCTGCTTTTATAGGTTTTCAAATTTCTAAGAAAACAGTTTGTATCATGTAGCCTTTGCTTACCTACTAGTTGCGAGTCGTCCAAGAAAATATATTTTCAAAGCCAGCCGCTAAATATCTTGGGATGACGTTTCAATCTAAGATGATCTTCGCCGAACATATTAGACGAGCAACTGACGAGACTGAATTGATGCTAGAAACCAACATGCTAGAGACACTGAATATTTGATTATAATAAAAATAATAAAGTGAAAAGGCAGGTGGTAGCGGGAACACAGACGCAACTTTTAGAGCTTAATAACACATCGACGAAAATAGAATTTTACATCCAAATCCAAAAATATCGTCGAGACGCCTGTGATTCTCCACTGGATGCCTAATATTTGTTTAGCCTGTGCAGGTAAACAAACGTGACTAATTGTGGCTTCCTGTATTTTAATGAATTTCTATAGTAAATACATCCTTAACTTAGGATATAGTATCAAATTGATTACCATAACTAGTAATTAAGAAGTATGCGCTCTAATCCGAAAAGACAAGCGTTGATAGGTTTCCCCACCCCGGGAATCACGTGCCCCAGCCCGCACGTGATCGTCGTCGCCAGCCATTCTAATGCGACGTCCGCTAAACCCAACATATTACGGAATGAGTGTAACCGCAGCATCGTTAACGCTATGAAAACAGTTTCTATTATGTAGCCATGTCTTACCTTCCAGTTGCCAGCCGGCGATAAAAGTGCATTTACAATGTCAGCCACTAAATATCTAGGAATGACGTTTCAAACTAAGATGAGCTTCGCCGACCATATTTGGCGAGCAGCTGACGAAGCTGAAATAATGCTAGAAACACTGAATATTAGGGTGTAATAAAAATGATGAAGTGTAAAGGAAGGAGGTACCGAAAACACGCTGCTAATTTTAGAGCTTTATAATACCTCCGCGGAAATAGAATTTAACATCAAGATCCAAAAATAACCCGAGACGCCTTTCATTATCCGCTGGCTGCCTCATTTTTTTTTTAGCCTGAACAGGTGAACAAGCCTGAATTATTCGCGGCTACATGTATTTTAATAGATTCCTAAAAACTATCATTCCAGTACTGATCAAACCGAAATGACCTGCTTTTATTGTTTTTTGTAGGTAGATTTTTTTTATTACTTTTTTGCAATTTTCTCAAAAAAGGCTCCGAAGATTTTCTTGAAACGTTTTATATAAACTAAGTATACAATGGTCTACAACTTTTATTTAAAAGGTTTGTCTGGTAAAATTTATTTAAGGGCACTTTTAGGGGCGCTTCAGGTTAAGTTTTTCTCTAAAGTGATATCAATAGTTGATTATACAATTCTATCATCCTAACAAAATTTAATTAGAAATAAATACATGGCCAAAGTTCTGAGTTTCAAGAATATTAGTTTACCGGAAGTGCGCTTTTACTGAACAGTTTTTTTCAGTTTTCGATGTTCATTAAATTTGGTACACTAACTTTAAAATTTTCAATTATAATTTTGAGAACTGGATAAGAGAATGTTGTGTGAGTGTTTCACACCAGATTTTCTTTTTATGTGATGTGCGTGTGCCAATGTGTGGATTTTTGTAAATTAGATTTATATATTGTTTTTATATTTATAAAAATTTGATGTTGATATTGGTACTTAAAACATCACTACGATCTATGACCCAGCAAATAGTAGACATTTTCTTTGAAATAAAACACTTTATTTAGGTAATAAAAATGTCCGTTAAGTTCACTACTTACTTTCGAACTCAAACGGTACAACTCTTTTTTCACACTTCTTCTCTGGGTGCACAGTGACTGATTTATTGTTAATTTAACATATTTAATTGGAGGGGAGGGATGCAAGTTTTTACCTAGCTCCTGGCTTACTTCATTATTTCTATCTAGCCAAGCTGCTAATAATGATAGGTAATGTAAGTAATTTTAAAAAAATGTTGAACCCCAAGTATCCAAGTCAGGAGCCGCCATTGATATGAAGTCTATAGGCGGGAAAGAAGGGAGAAATGACAAGAGGGCTTAATAGAGAGAGTGCGAGAGTGATTGAGAGAAAAGGACAAACGGATGTTAGCAGTGAACAGCTGAAGTCCAAGCTTTCTCATTAGCGGCTTCGGCCTCCTCTTTCCACCTCTATTTTTTTTTTAGCTTCTTGGAGGTGTTTCTTTCCTTTCTACAGTAACTCACTCCTTCAGGCTACTGTCAAAGCATTCAATACCATGGGTAAACTAACAGCCTTCCTCCAACTTCCTCTTCTCATACTAATCTGCCTAAATATCATTCCGCTCTCAATTATATTACATGTAAAAGCATACGTTTAATATAAAAACTTCATAGATTAGATTATTGTTTTAAAGGCGATATGCACTCCGACATGAATAGATCTATTGTGTCTCTGGAGCCTTTTCAGTTCACTGCCGGCCTTCGAACAGTGTTCTCTAGCTATAGACAAGACTGCCACCACCGGACATTGCTGTAGAGACTCCTAGGGATTCGAACACGGGATCTCCGCGTTGCTAGCCCAGCGCGCTACCATTGAGCTAATCCCTTCCTTCTCCCTTGGGCATGCGCCAATTAACTAGGGACGGAGACCCTAGTTTGTGTACTGTATTTGTCCTTGTCTGTAAAGGGTAGAGTGTATGTAGTTTAAGTGTATTGTGTACTGTTCTGATGAAGTTCATTGAGTACTGAGCTATGGTAACCCGTGGGGTCGCTACTTCCCAAATAACTGCATGCAACAGATACCTCTTGCGGGTAAACATTATTTTAAACAGTACCTAACATTATTTTTTGTCCAATATACTCTACTAAATTATTTCATGAAAGATTAGCGATCTTTATCTCCTGATAGTCTGGCTTCATTGACTTCAGTGACTTAATAAACCGTTGATATTAAATCTAGTCGCTGGTCATAAAATGTGGCAAACTATTGTGGAAAAAAAAAAATTTCTTTTGGTGAAACATTCAAACGATTTTGAAAACTCACTCAACTTAGAAACATCACATGATTTTTTTCTCACTCCAATTAATACAGTATAGCGGGGATTTCACTTGTATAACTGAGCATACATCCATCCTTATGTGGAGCCCTATATGTCAAAGTTCAATAAATCTTGTTCAAATTGAAATTTAAACTGACAAAACTACTCCAAGATCAATTTTTTCAGAAAAATGTTTCACATAAAAGTGATACATTTCGAATGGGCCAGTTTTCAAGAATGTCTATTTATGTTTATAAATATAAAATAAAATATTTCAAGAATATTAGTGAAATAGTATAATAACAGAAATTATTCTAAAATTGTTTGTTTATTAATTTAGTAATTTAATTTGTTCAAAATATCTTGAGAACACTTGTTATTCAGTTATTAAAAAAAAAAAGTATTTCTATTGAAACCAAATAAAAGGATAATAATTTATTTATGTTTATTCTATGCCGCTGACATTGGTAATAAGATGAATCTCATTCTTCTACTAGAGAAACTAATTGATAAATTGTTTTCATCATTTGCGAATTATGAGGTGTAAAATAGCATTGGAACCCGTACACACGTACTATTTCTGCTCTGTGAATTCAGTGAATTTTTAAGTGGTTTGTTGAAAAGTATGATATGTTAATTTTACATAAATCTGTTCAGTGAGAGATTTTCTACAGACTGATGATAGTTGTTCTTTGTCAAATGGTGATTAGAAGCTTTCCATTTCGAAATTCTATAGGAAAAATTAATCATTTATATTTGTTTAAAGATGCCAATTGATAAAGTCCACGTAAACGCAGGAGGGATTTGGTTAGAAAGTGGCTAGTGGACCCTAGTGGTAGTAAAGTGTCACTACGAGAGGGCTCTACCCTTACCGATAGTAGTAAACCTTGTGGCAGGGAGGAGAACTTCTATGCGATTCTTTTAAACAAACTTGATAATTAAATGAAAATATGAAATCTTTAAAATCTGAAAGTAAGTTTAAAACGGATAGTATTATAAAAAAAAGCATTAACGATCTTCAGATAAATTTAAATAATAAAATATCTATATTGGAATATAATTTTACAAAATTAAAAGAGCAAGTTTCCTCAATTAAAAAAGTAAACAAGTTAATTGACAATAACAATGTTAAAGGCTAAGTTTGATACCCTTCAAGGTTTTGGCAAATCAAAGAAAATCAGACTACTTAATTATAATGCCTCAAGATAACGAACATATTTTTGACTTAATTAAAATCATAGCAAATGCAGGTGGATTTAATTTAAATGAACAACTATTAGATAATTATTATCGCCTTAAAACTCATAATATGCTGCTCATAATGCTGCTGCTAGTTCGACGATTATTTTGCCGTTTTTAAGAAGTATTGATAAAAACCATTTTCTAAAGGCATGCCGACTAATTAGAGAGATACTAACTTCTAATTTGTTCAATAATTCTTCTGCTGGGGACACTAAAATGAAAATTTTTGTTTTTAAGGACATGTCCAAAGAAACTGTATAGATTGTATTATATGGGTAGAACTCTTCTTAAGGATGGACTTATAAAGTTTATCTGGCGTAAAAACGGAATTCTAAGAGTTCGAAAAGAAAATGGATCCCCACCGATTATTATAAGGGGAGAGTGGTCTCTTTATCTGCAGAAAATTCTACACTAGCCGAATCGATGTTGGGGCTGAAATAGCTGATTCAGCTGAAGAAAAGAAAACATCTAGAAAGAGGAAAATAAAGAGACCGAAACCTTCAACCCCTCCCGCCGCCGCCGCCCGAAGAGTATCTAAAATTTCCAAGGGAAGTTAAAATAATTTTCTGGAATGCTCATGGCCTTAATTCCATGTATACACCAACTTCCTTGGAAATTGAAAAATTGATTTAAGCTGATATTATGTGTATCTCTGAGTCCTGGCTTCACAACACTTTACATTTTCCTCGTTTTTTGGACGCTTATGAACCTTACTGGCTCTTGGCAGCGGAAACCACATGTCCTGGCAGAGCGTGGCGGCTTGGTCACCTTTATAAAAAAAATCTGTGTTATTCTTCTTTAAACTATTTTAATCCTAAAAATATTTTAAAGATTATATTTTTGAAGATTAATTATTTTTTTAGTGTCTTATGCATCTCTACAATATCAATTATGTGTCATTACTGATTTTTTGTTTATAAAGAGGGTGAATTGATATATTAATTTCGTATTTGTAAGAAAGAGGTTGCTATTTTATGTATTGATGTGATCATTATATATTTTCACTTAATTTTTTCTATGTTCGACATATTGATGTACATTATATGTAATTTTTTTTTCTCTCTCTCTTTTTAATAAACTTTAATTTGCTGGTTACTTAGGTAATAATTGCTGTTTACTTTACATTACTTTCTCAACTCTTGGCAACAACGTAACAGTTATAAGCCAATGAAGTTATTATTATTACTATCATTTGCGAATTATAGAATCTAATGGTTAATCTTGTTGAGTGCAAAATTATTTATTTTTAGAAATGGGAGGTTTTTAATAGTGAAATATAGATTGGATAGCGGTTTGAAGAGGTGATAAGTGCAGTTAAATGTACCTATCTGGATAGAGAGGTTTTCGTACAAATAGCAATTTCCCCATCTCTGTAATGTGAAATATGATTGCATTTTTATGGTTGGCAAATCTATTGTCCATTATGCTGGCCCAGTTAAAGGTGGTTTACAAAGATTTGAGATATATCCGCCCGAAATCTCTAGGTTATACATATTAATTTAAATAACTGTACTGACTTACATCACAACTTTCCCAATTGTATATTGATGCAGGTTTAGTTTGTCTCCCCTCTTTTTGATCAATATGTAGGATTAATCCATTGAAGAATGGCATGCTACTTTTCATTAATTCCTAATCTATGCTCTCCAAGTTCATCTTACATCCTTTGGGTCCTGGGCTTTTAACTATGGAAGATTAAATTGAACTTAATAATAGATAAATGTCTTTACTTTGAATAGTAAAACTCTTGGATCAACAGATTCCCAGGCAAATATTTTGACATTCACAAGGTGAGCAAAACTATACTTTTGACAGAAAAGTAAAAATTTCCTATACTAAAATTACCGTTAACTTATTATTTCTCATTAACAAGAATTTCTTAGGACACGGTAAAAACATTTACATAAATTTAAAGTGCAGACTATGGTCATTGGCGCCCAGAGCCTTCTCAGTGCACTCCGGCTTTCAGACAGTGTTCCCTCGATACAGATAACACTGACCATTACCGGATAGTGAGCTGAAGAGACTCCTAGGAAGAGAAAACAAAGGGCAGCACGGATGGACTCGAATCCGGGTCCTCCGCGTGGGAGTCCACTGTGCCCTTTCCTATCATGTAATTTCCTATAAATTATTATATGTTCATTTTTAGTCTGAACTTTAAATAAATACAAAAAAGAAAAGGGTTTTGATATTTCCCAATTCACATTTTCCAACAATTCTAGTTCAAGAGATTTTTATCAAAAGTGTAGTTTTACCCATCTAGAGGATATCAAAATATTTAGCCTGGGAGACTGTTGGCCCAATAATAGATAAAATGAGAGATGAATTTAAAAAAAAAATGATTTACTGATTAATATTCTTCAAAGTTCTTCATTTTACAGTAGGTATAAAAATGATCCTTAAATATCTTAAAATGAATACCTGAATCATGAATCAAGAGTCTGAAACTTGAATTTTACTGGTGGAAAACAAGGGTACCGTTTCATTTGTTTCCTTATGTTCTAAAGAGAAGGTGGAGCATGCCTTATCACTTCAATGCTATATATCAGAGATATTAACTTGGAGAATTCAGCATGTATGGATCAATGACTTATTGAACACTGAATATCTAGAAGAGAGAAGCAGTATACAAGTAAATAATTATTTGTACAGATTTTAAAATATAGATTTATAGATTTTTTAAATTGTCACAATTTAGCCTTCAATAGAGAATTACATTTTTATGTTTTCAGTTATATGTTTTCTTTTACTTATTGCTGTTTATTATAAAGGCTTATGCCGTATTTTCTATTAATGCAATGTGACTTACTATAAAGGGCAATTCTTATTGTGATTTACACAATAAGAAAGGAATTTTTAATTGTAAAACGATAAAGTAGGTAATGGACAAAAGTCCAAGCCTTTAAGTTTATTTAGATGATTGAAACATCAGTTTCTTATTATAATTTAAGAAATAAAGTTGGATGTTTCTTATATCAGTGAATAGACACATCAATAGCATTAACGGAAGTATAGGAGCAGCAAATAGGATTTTTAACGACGTTAAAAAAAGGGTCCCAAACTGGAGGACAGTATTCCAGGATTAGTCTAACAAGGGATCTATAAAGCGTGAGGAGTGACTGAGGATTATGAAAATCAGTTGATGAACGGAGGATGATGCCAAGTTGTTTGGATGCCAGAAATATAATATTTTATTAATGTGTATGTTAAACTGGAGGCTGGACTGGAAAAGAATGCTAAGATCAGGGACAGATGAAAATTTTTCCAAAATAATGATAACACATAACATGATAACTAGTGAGAAAAGGAGTTTTGGATCTTGTAAAAGTAACGAATGAACATTTGGCTACATTAAGCAGTAGACCATGGTTACTACACCTATCGTCTATCGAGATTTCCTTGTAGAACAATCGAATCTGACTGAAATTCAATGCATTTAAATAACTTGAGGTCATCGGCATACAGAAGAAAAGAGATATCCGGGAAAGTTTTGTTAATATCGTTTATTACAATATGAAAAAGATTGGTCCAACGTGGGAACCCTGAGGAACTCCGGAGGGTGCAGAATATGGATGAAGAAGCACATGTAGGGAGTTTCACAATACAGATTCTGTCCAAAAGATATTGCTGGAGCCAAAGTAGCATTTTACTATGTAATCCCAATATTTCTAATTTTTTTTATTAATAATTCTATTATTACTTTGTCAAAAGCTTTTGTGAAGTCGGTGTATATGGCATCAAGTTGCAAATGTTGTTCAATACTTTACATAGCAACATGCTGGAATTCAAGAAGAATGGTAAGAGTGGTATTTCCTTTCATAAATCCATGCTGCTGGGGAATTTAAATTATGAATGTGAGCAGAAATAAAGTCAGTGACTACATTCTCAAATAGTTTAGGCATCACAGATAGAATAGATACAGGTCAGTAGTTTGACACTTCAGACTTACTTCCACTTTTACGAATAGGAACAACAAAACATGATTTCCACAATTGTGGAAATACACCACTTGAGAGGGAAAGATTAAATAGGTCAGTAAGAGGAATATATAGTGTTAGGCTACAGTTTTTTAAGATAGAAGGGGGAATCCCATCAGGGCCAGAGATCTTGTTAAAGAGAATACAATTTAACTTATCAAGTTCAGGACTAACTTGAAAACAAACTATATTAATGGAATTAAAATAATATTCTGAATCCGGTACATAAGGATGTAACTCTTATTATTATAAAAAGTAATAAAAAAGAAAAATGAGACTTGAAAAAATCTGCTATAATTGCACCATCATTGAAGGTTTCATCTTTGTAGGACATCTGGCTAGGTGACCCAGGAGACTTTTTCAGACTACTGGTATAGCTCCAGAATACTTGAACATCATTAGTTAAATTAATCTATTAGTTCTGAATAAATGCCTTATAGCAATTCACAGCTATTTTACACTTAGATCTCAAAATCGAGAAAGCATTATAATCAGCATGAAAGCCAGATTATTTGTAGTGAAAATGAGCATAGTTTTTCTCAATGATAAGACTTGAACTCGTTTGTAAACCAACGAGGATATTTACTTTTTTTGAATCATCTGACTGGAACATATTCTCGTGTTGCACTATACAGCACTTCATAAAACTTTAGCACAGTTGTGTTTATATAAAAAGGACCAAAAGAAGTGTTAGCAAAGAATGCATTCATTGCACCGTATTCCCAGTCACTGAGATCATACTGCAAGCAATGACAATCGACAGAATTGTTAGTAACTAGTTCAAATGAAATCAGTATAGACGGATTGTGAACAACCACAGGCATTAAGAAATCATCCCACTTTTCTTTATTAGAAACAGATAAATTAGTCTGTACAAGATCTAATATTCATTCATTACAATTTAAAACATTCTTTATTTGGGTTAGATCTGTGAATGAAAATGCTTTAATTACCACTCTAGCAGAAGCAGAGGACCCACATCCTTGAGACACTTCAGTCTAATTAGGCAAATTATAATCATCAACAAACACGAAACTAAGCATTTTTATACAATTCAATATCTTCACTGTGAGCAGCATAGGATTCACATGGAGAATCAGGAGGAATGTAAGCATTACCAATTATTAGCTTGCGGTTATGTAAATGCACCAGAACAAACACTTGTTCAATATTATTCTTCCATGGTAATAGCTGGGAAGATTACTTGGCGTGACACTAGCAATGGAACACCACCTCCGCGAGATTCTTGAGATGTAATTGAAGATCTATCCGTACGAAAGACATAGTAATTGTAAAGACCAAGTACGTTATCTGTAATGTCCTGACTTAGCCAGGCTTTAACAGATAAAGTCAAAATAAAAGCATGAAGAATTGGTAATATTCTTTCCTAGTAAGACTTTATCTTGTTTAATAAATAATTTCCAAGTATAAGTGTTGAAATGTGCCAATCAATAGTTTCATTAAATTTTGTTCAATTTAGTTTCATTACTACTAGAATTTACTGGATATGGTCTATTAATGGGGATTTATGAGTGACCCATTTTTTTGTTTCAATCAATCATATAAAATTTTTTTTTTTTCAAATTGCAGTTATTTAATGCATTTACAATGTACAGTATTATTTAGTAATCCTAAACATTAAAATAAAACTAAGAAAAATAATTTTAAATGTGTTCATTATGTTTAAATATGATAGTTAGACACCATAATTTCCGTTTACAAATGTCAGATAATTAAATGAAACAGACAAATAAAGCCTCCAATCCTCCAATAGTAATCGGCTTTTTCAAATTAAATTATATCCAAAACCCATAGTAGTGGGGAAGATAGTTTCTTAGTTATTGAACAAATGTTAGTCTTACTTTACATTTTATTGAACAAGTGTATTTTTGAATGATTCTTTTTTGTCAATAAGTTAAATTCAAAATTCATTAATGTAGAATAAATTATGTGAAACTTAAACAGTGATCAAAGTGAATCAATAATAGTTACGTTTGGTCGTTAATAAAACAAGCAAAAAATGTTAGCTGGGGCCAGGCCCAACCAACGCTTGTTTTAAATAGCGTTAATTCTTTTATCTGAAAAAATGAATAGCGATGAAGAAAAAAAACTCAAGGATTGCACAATTTTTATTTTTATTAATTTAAAAAAGAAATCATAATTTTTAACTAATACTTCTACCTAGATTCTTGCAACTTAAAGGTTAGATTTCAGAATTTACTGCATGTTTGAAGAATTGGTAATAATCACAAAAAACAAATTTAACGTTTTAATACAGTTTTCATGGAGTAGCCTTCGTATATTTTAAATACTTGTAATTAGAAATGAAAAATTAGGCATTCAGAAGTCATATTCAGCTAAAGAAGTTTGCTCAATAAAATTTTTACGAGACAGATACGGCTTTGGATTTTATATTTTGTAATAGACATTTCTAAGTAAATAATGTGAATGTTTTGTTGTTTAAAAAACAAAAAAATTATGTCGTGAAATAAGGGATTTCATAAACGTAGGTCACTAAGTAGGGCATATATTTAAGATAATATAAATTACACGTGAAGTAATTCTATCAAAAAAAGAATAAAAGGGAAAAAAGTAGTGTTTGAAGGATATCCAGTAGTGTTTGATGAAATAACCAGGATATCATAAAAAAGTGAATTATCTTCATCGGAATTCATCTTTGTACAAATGGCAGGTAGTGATTTTTATCATAAATTCTTCAACAATTTCTAATTAGTAAAAAATTTGCATAAAAATAAAAATATTATAAAGACTAAATTTTAAAAAAATATTAATAAAATACAGAAATCATCTATATTTCCTGTTAAAATTTCCTCAGTACTTTATGAAATAAGTTTAACTCCGGGAAATTAATACTCACATAATGAAATGAACAATAAATTGAATTAAAAAAAAAAAAAATGCATTTACAAACATTATTATAAATGTCACAGTTCATTCACAAAAACAATAAACAAACTGTAATTAAACAAAAAAAAAATTATCTTTATATTAAAAATTCTTTGTTTTTGTGAGTTAAACTTGTATCTCTGTACTGTGCAGTATACATAGCCCATTTTTCAATAATTTCTTGAAAGTCTATGACTTCAGCTTATCAACGTATTGTTTTACCAGCAGAAAAAATACTATCTAAAACTTTTAAATTTATGCAAAAGTTTTTCAACTGGAAGGTAGATTTAACAAATAATGTTCCAAGTACCAGTAGCAAACAACATAAATGGAATAAATTAAAAAAAATTGAATTATCAGAAAAACACACCGTAAACTGTAGAGATTCAACGCGAAAATACCCAAAACGAGAACTTTTTCTAGCAATCAATATTCATTTGTCAAAAAAAAAAAAGCCGCCTTCCTTTTGTGTGCCATATCAAAGAAACATTTTTATTTTTTTGTAACATCAAGTAATTTGAAATGTCATTCGTTTTTCTTCAAAGAGAAAAGGGATTCCTTTTTTTGATGGAAAAAATGTATCTGAAAGATTCTCATTTGGATAATATATGATACTTTACTTCAGTTAACTTACCTTACAATTTTAAAAATTTCTATTTCGTAGCTTTTATTTTCCATTTTATAATCTAATATATAATCTAATTATGTTTTATGTTTATGTATAAAATTGAATGTATCCTCTTATTAATTATTCTTAGTCTTCTATCACTTACTGGATTCCACGATGTACATTTATTTCCAAATTTGTTAGTAACTTTTTTATATTATTTTGTAATGTTTACGCTTATCGTTTATAAGTGTGTCTGCTTTTCTGGGGCCCCCCTAGGACTCGGTGCCCGGGTGCATCCGTCCTGTTGACTGGCCCTGAGTGTAATGATACTATTAATCTCATCATATCTCAAATTCAATTATAGGTCGACCATCGATTAATTTAAAATCAATTTTAAAATTATTTTGTTTACAATGAAAATACAGAAATAATACCTACTTTTTAAGCCGTATTATAATTTTACGAAACATAAGAAAGAAGTTATCTAACAAAAGATACTTGTCATAATCACGCCATATTGGATTAGTGGATTTCAGTTGACGTAATTATTCGTTTAATTTTCTTTGAAATCAGCATTTGAAATTTTAAAAGAATCTTATAAATCCATGTTTTATTTTATTATAATAGATTAAACTACTATTTTTCTGGCGGAATTACTGTTAAATAGTAAATTTTAGCTGAATTCTTTTTTACATGAAAAATCTTATAATTTCATTTGACCTAATTTGTTTTATTTAGTTAAATCAACCGATAAAAAATCAGAGTTTTTAATACTAACTGTTTACTTGATAATTTGTGAAATAAATAACTATTAATTTACCCAAAGTATGATGTTAATATTACTTACTATAATATTAGTAGTGTTCACTAGAGCATATCCAACGAAGGAAAGAGTGAGGTCGTGGCAGGACGCTCCCGATGAGTCTATAATCCAGGATACTTCCGTGCTACTGTATAGTATTGATATAATTTTGGAGAAAAAACATAAAATGCATATTTTAATATATCTTTTTCTATTGTAAATTACTCCATAATTAAATTAATAATTCAGTACATTTTTTATTTGAAACTGTCACAAATCAGATATTATAATATTAAAAAAGTTCACCGAAATAATATAAATTTTTTTTTTTTTTAAATTGATTTTAATGTAAATTAGAATTTGATTAGAACAATAAAATTTTGGGATTTCATTAAATTAATATTTAATTTTTTCCCAAATTCTGAACCATTTTAAAGACGCCATTTTTTTTTTTTTAGCTTCTCCAATTGAGATAATTTTTTTAATTATTTAATTTCCTTAGAAATAGATCGTAATAATTGTATGAAAAATATTGTTTATTACTGTAAAATTATTAATAAAAATAGTTTTTCGAATAAAATATGACAAACGCATTAAGATCCTGAACTGTATGATCTGGACCAAATGAGATGAGAATTTTTTTGATTAAACATCAGTCTACAGTCATAATGTTAATTTATGTTATTAACTGTTAACAGGTATTTTTATATGCTCCCGATTTTTAGCATTTCTATAAAATCTATAAGGAGCAGTTTCACTTTATTTTTGCTTTGGTGAATCATTTTTGTTTGTGAACGAACTCTTATTATTGACAAAAATTAAATTGAGTGAATGATTGTAAATACAAGATGAAAAAAAGTGCCACAAATGTTTAACCTTAATTTAGGTTGTCTTTGCTTTCCTAAATCTATTATATTTTTTCTCTTAAAAGTGCATGTTATTAAGAGAATTTATTTTTCTATTTTATTAGAAACTATTTTAGTCATCAATCATCTGTGTCTCTTCGATTTTACCACAAGAGAATTCTTTTTTTAACAAGAAATTTATCTTTCTATCTTGCAATTTATTGTCTCTAGCATCTTTACGCATATATTAAGTTATCAGGGTTTTTGTTGTTTTTTTTTATTGTTGCTGTCTGGTGTATGCCGTCTAAAACAGTTTCTGAAACAGTTTCCACACCCACTCAATTCATATATGGGAGAAGTAAACGCTTCTCCTAAGTTTTATTCAGATAACAAAAAGTCTAGTTTTGAAGTGTGCGAGAGGACAGGTGGTGAATTAGGAAGTGGGAAGGATGTCAAAGAAGAATTGTTGGAGTCAATTCTCCCTTCGATGAATTTGCTATTACCACCAAGGTCTACACTGGACAATCTCTCGCTCAGACCCTTCTGCGCTCATCGCTGTAACCCTCTTACTTGTCAAGACTTAGTAGTAGTTTGAAATAAGCTATATAATTAACAACATTGCAGCTTAAAAACTTCAAAATTAATAACACAGCCTATTAAACCACCTTTGTCATTCAGAGTGTAGGCTCGGAGTTACAGCGCCATCCATTTTTCAGGGTTAACTGTTTCTAATAAACAAAATTCTTGATTCTAGACTCATTTTACTTGCCACTAAACAGGATTTTCAAGAGCTTAAGGAAGATAATTCTAGACTGAAGGAGGACAATCAGGTAGGTATTTATTGCATGCTGAAATTGATGCTCAAACAGGAAAAGCTTCTTGAAGAATTAAATTTTAAAACTCAGCGTTGCAAACTAATTTTTAAGGGCTTGAAATATAGCTATGATGAGACTTTCAAAACTGAAAGTGAATTTTGTTCCCAGGCCCTTTCAGTGAATATCACTTTCAAGGAGTTTGTCTTTCCTCTCGGCCCTACAGATCGCTCTGACTAAATCCCTTTTAATCACTTTTTATCATTATCAAGACAAGTTGGAAGTTTTAAAGGCTTCCACAATACTAAAAATATACAGGATTTTTGATATATCAAGACTTTCCAGATAATATGAGAAAAAAGGGAATCAAGCTTCTGTTGTTTAGAAAACACATTATGCGTTTAAATGGTGCTTTTAAGGTTTCAGTTTTTTCAGACACCCTTAATTTCCAGAACTGACTCTGTTGGTGTTTGTCAGGAGGCTGAGTTGTGGTGAAGAAGATGGTACAAATCAACTTAACCAGTTGGTGGGGACAGACATGTCTGAGTTTATAAGCAGATTATCTTCCCACGCTCTCCCAAAAGATTTCTTTTCAAGCGCTGGTCTGTTTCAATCTCATTCATCTATTATCCAGAAGTCATTGTCATCTTGAATAAATCATGTCTGCCATCGGTTTGTCCAGTTATCTAAATCAAGTTTGTCTTTTTCGTTTTCAATGATTTGTTTAATGGAATAAAATCTAATATAAATGCAGTTTTATTTCTGCGTTTAATTTTTTTTTTTTTTATTATTATTATTATTATTATTATCGGAAACTTTCATTGCAGAGATTATAATTTTTATAATCATTATTTTGCTGAATTTATTCTATGTTGGGGTTGCTGTGTAAATTTGGCCGAGCCAAAGATAGGCGACTATTTTTACTCAGTAGCCTTTGGGCCGAGCCTTTGAAGGACATTAATTACTCCTTCAAAGTTTCAAAAAAATGCAAAAAATAAACTTTTTCTCAGATTGTTCTCTTGCACCAACCCGAAATGCCATTTGATTCTTTTATGGAACCGCATTTCAGATGGATTTTTTAGAGAAGTGGGTGACTATCTATTAACCTGGCGGCCTGTTGAGCTGTAAGTTTTATACAGCATTGTCCTACATCATCTTTCCCATAGTATGGAGATGGCAGCTAACAGGGTTAAACCGTCTGCTGGAGGGCGATATAACAACAAAAAATAAACAAAGTAAAAAAAGGTAAAAAACAAAGGAGGAAAATATATTACAAAAATACAACATAAAAGAAAGTATAATGTAAATAAAAGAAAATTACCACAGTTAGTTAAGTAACTTTATTGAATTGAAAATTAAACCAATTAACAAAGTATTTTCTGTAGTACCAGGTACATCTAACAAAATTTACAAAATTAAAATAATCATTTCTGTTTAGCATCACCAAAGGAAGCTTTTTGGAAGAAAAGGATAACCAAAAAAGTAAAGTCAGATAATGGTGAACATATACTGCCAGCAAAACAAAGAAGTGAAGGTTCACTAACAGCACAAGTACAAAGACTTGGTAGCTTTATTATTTTTAAATGAAAGATGCTTTCCTTATCCACATTTACATTCCGGCAATATCACCATATAAACTGGAGTCGCTAGGTAACCAACTTATATTATATTCTTTTCTTCTTTTTTTTTTTAATATTTCTTTACTGTTAGGTTTCTTTTTCTGGGCTAATTAATTATTTCCATTTTGTATCTGATAAAGCGTTTAATATAACTCTAATGTACAGTAACTTTTATATTGAATTGCACTTGTAAGTTGCATTACTTTCGCATAATTATCTGCCATGTAAATTAAAATAAAAAATATTTTCTGTAGGAAATCGGTTTAGACTATTTTCTACAAAAATTGACATTTAAGTCACTTAATAATATTTTTCGAAAATTTAAATCTGTCATTTTATTCATTTAAATTAGGGTAGCCTAATAAAATTTATATCCAATTTTCACAATGAATAGAGCCGAACTTTCATCTCACAATAAAATTTAAAAATCTTAACCAAAATTAAGAACTGTTTAGTTTTCAAATTGGAAGGAAGCTTAGAAGTTTGAGTTATCAAGAAAAGAGTTTTACAAAAAAAAAAAAAATAATAAATTTCAGCGTCCGACAAGTTATACTGGCCACCATCGAATTTTCAGGAGATTTTTTGCACATCGTTAGTGCCGCGTTTGTGCCGGCGATCTGCAAAATTTCAGCATTTGTGCCGTATAATTAGCAGAGTTATTAAAGAAAGAATGTGGCCAGCCCAACTTGACGTCAAGTTAGACTGGCCACCAATTTCTATTTGACTTTTGAAAATTCTTTTTTTACCAATCGTTAGTGCTGCGTTTGTGCCGGCGATTCACCAAATTTCATCGTTTGTGCCATAAAATTGACAAAGATATAAAGAAAAAAAAGTGGCCAGTCCAACTTGACGTCAAGTTAGACTGGCCACCAATTTCTATTTGACTTTTTAAAATTCTTTTTTTACCAATCGTTAGTGCTGCGTTTGTGCCGGCGATTCACCAGATTTCAACGTTTGTGCCGTAAAATTGAAAAAGTTATTAAACAAAGTGACCAGTCCAACTTAACGTCAAGTTGAACTGGCCACAAAATTTATATTCCCTTTTTTAAACTTTTCTCTTTGCTAATCGTTAGTGCCGGCGTTTCACCAAATTTCATCGTTTGTGCCGTAAAATTGACAAAGATATTGACGAAAAACTGTTCGTCGTACTTGAAAACCAAAGGCCATGCCTGCGGCTAATATTTGAAAGTGCCCCTGCTCCACTAATCACCAACGGCCCTTTTCACGGCCACCAACTAATGTACTGGCCACCGATTTCTAATCAAATTTTCGAACTGGTGCCCCCTGGATAGTACCACCGCCTCTGTCCGGGACTGCTTATTGGGGAAAATCCCTTATTCGCATCTAACCTACACATTAAATTTGGTACACTAACTATAAAATTTGTCAATTATAATTTTGAGAACTGGAGTAAGAGAAAGTTATGTGAGGGATCCACACCAGATTTTTTTACTTAACAAACCCAGAACATTGTAAGCTAGTATTAAAAATAAAATTTTTAATTTTATTGTTGAAAAGCTAATTTTATCTCTATTGTGAATAGAATTTTGTAGAAATAATTTAACTTCAAATGGGAGACTATTCTGACCTGCGAACAGAGGGTAGCTGCTATTCAGAAGGAACTAGTTCCTCTTATCATTCCTGTTCTAACGATAACTTGTTTTATTTTCGGCCTTAGCCACCTCCTTAGAGAGTCTTCTTTATTAAGAGCATCGTTTTTTTTGTTTTTTTTTTTAGTGCCGTTTTAATTGGTTTTTAAACACATCTCTTACTTTAGATTTTTTCTCTAAATCAGATTCATCAAATTTAGAGGTCAGAAGTTTGATTGACCTCAAATATATATATGTCGAATATATATATATATATATAATATTATATATAACATAATATATATGTCAGAATGTATATATATATATATACTCGTATAAAATATTCCGCTTTTTTTTCTTTCAATCTACTAACACAGACGGCAAAATCCAAATTATTATCTGTCTGTTCCAACATCATTCAAAAAAAGATTTTGACTAAAGAGACAAAAAACATTTTTTTTTTTTAATGGGACCAGGTATTATACTTTGGAAGAAAAATTGAAGCCAAAAACTTTAAATTTACTATATGAATTATGAAGAATATTTATATAGCTGATCAATTTACTAGTAATTAACGATAGATTTTTTTTTTGTTAGAATTTTGTTTAAAAGTTTAAAAAAAAGAAGAAAAAAAGTAGAAAATGGGGCAAGATTGGCAACTGAGAGATAGTATATTATTCTAGTACTTTATTAATAAACCAACAAGGTAGGTGAACATAAGAAACTAATGTTTAGTTCTCAATTTCTTTTTAAAAATACAGGCTTCCTCCCATCCAATATTACCCTCATTATCTATTACATTATGACTGCTTTAAATGGTTCGCGTGTCAAAAGAAATAAAGTAATGATAATCTGGAAGGAAAATTTGGACGCAAAATAACAGGTTATCAACAAATTCGCTTGAATTTCATTTGAATGGCAGACGTAAATGAATACAAATTGGAGGTTTTTGATTTAATTATGAAAGAAATGAATTATGAACTGAGAGCTGGTTCCCCCAGCTTAGTATTCAGCAAAATGTGGGACTGGAGACAACTGCAGTGGGTGAACTACCTTGGTTGGTGGCCAAAAGCTGCCAAAACTAAAAAATGGCAACAAATAAGCTGGTAAAATTAATGATTTTATAAACGTTATTGACTTCCATACAAAATGAAATTTGGGAATATGAATTATATTTGAGATTTTGTCCGTTTTTTGCCTCTTTCTATTTCGTTGGCTATCCAGTTTCAAAATTTAATTTGGTTCTTGGAACTGACATTCATTTTTTCCTGAGGAATAATGTCAGTTCCAAGAAATGGCTACCTTCAAGAAATAGAAACAGGTAAAAACCGGAAAAAATCTCAATCAATTTGTGAAAATCAACAATTTTCCTTCATTTCAACTGCGTAATCGGTGGAAAAGAATAGAAGCGGTCATTATGGCAAAATCGTCGGTATTTTTCAGCGCTGCAGACTTACCATCTATTCTAATAATAAATCTAATCACTTATAAGATAAATATTTAGTGAAACTTTATGTTAATTTTGTTATCCATATATAAAACAAAAACTTATATTTATAACTAGGAGTGAATTAGTGACAACTCCCTTTTGTTTTCTCAAATATTGTTTAATCATTCACTGAATAAAAAAACAGGATGTTTCGACCCAATGAGATCGTAATATGAGCTGGTCTTTTATGTCAACAATAAAATCCATTCTTGCGAAATGAATGTCTCCAAGTTATTCAACATAAGTTATTGCTTATTATTAATTTGCTAACGGTTTTTATTAATTATTACGTAGTTCAACATGCCTTTAGTAGATATGAGTGTATGTAACGAGTGTAATAAGGAGATTGGTGAAGCGTCTAGCTTGAGATGTCACATTGTTGCCTCTTTGCATATGGGTCTACTGAATGCTCTGGATTGAGCAAATGAAATTAAGTCTGTGGGATTGAAGAGTAATAAGTTACTTTTTATTTTAATAAGTGTGCTGGTTCTTCTTATTCATCTAGTGCTGCTAATGTATATCAGCTAATACTTTCTTTGAATTAAGAAATTCAACAACTCAATAATGTATTAGTTACCCAGCAATAAGTGATTTGGAATCATTTATTTCTGAATATAATGACAGAAAAAAACGTGAGAGTAATGTCTTGTTTTTGGTATAGAAGAATTAGATTCCCAAGATGTGAATACCAGATTAAATCATGACAGAGAGTGGATAACTTCCAAATTAAAGGAACTACAGATAGAAGATGATCTTTTATTTCAAGATTTCAAATGTATGCGAGTTAGTAAAGCTTCTAAAAATAAGAAAAGACCCATCCTTGTGGTGTTCGGTGATTGTTTAATTGCGAGAAGAATTTTAAGATTCAAGAAGAAGATCCCGAGGGAAGCCTTCTACTCAATAGTGTATGACCAAACTTTTCAACAACCTAAGTTTTTGGCTTACACAATAAAATAAAAAATGGAGAGAATGTTACAATAAAGCACATCAATGGAGTCCCAAAAATAGTTAATAATATTTCAAAAACTACAAAATTGTTCATTATATTATCAACATGTTAGAGGATTAAATACAGAATTATGTGAGTACAGATGTATTATTTCCTGTTTTAATTATGATGTTTTAGCATTATCTGAAACCTGGTTGACTGCTGATGTATACAGTAGTGAATTAAGTATGAAAAATTCTAATATTTTTCGCCGTGATAGAAATCCTTTAAATAGTTCTAAAAGTGCAGGGGTGGTGTATTGCTTGCAGTCAATACCAAATTCTAGTTTTGAAATTCCTGTGATAAATAATAACATAGAACATGTATTTGTTAAGCTTTCTATTAAGTCTTTCAAGATGATGATTGGCTGTGTTTATATACCTCCAAATACCAACTTTGATATGTGGTAGTCATTTTGATGAGCTTGAGAGAATTAGTAATTTTTATAAAGTCAATAATATTATTTTAATGGATAATTACAACATTCCAAATATTAATTGGCCTTCTGATCATAATTACATTGTGTTTAGAAGCTAGTATTAGTAATAAAATTGCCAACAAATTAATCCATTTTGTCATTACATAATCTAAGACAAATTAACTCAGTTAAAAATGAGTTCTCAAATATATTAGATCTTGATTTGATAAAAACCTACACTCATACAAATGCATGCAAATATGCAGTCAGGAATCTGTTTTTAAATGTGACCCGTATCATCCTAGTCTTTCAATTGATTTAATTATTAAGAGTTCTTCTTCTTGCAGTAATAGTCGATCCGTAAAAAATTTTATAAAGCTGATTATGACTCCATTAATTCTTACATATCTGAGATGAAGTGGGATTCTCTATGTCATGAAAATAATCTAGATTCTAAAGTAATAAAATTCTATTCTATTCTATTCGCTAGTCTGAACCTATAAGTCCCTATTTCCAAGATCTCAAATACATCTTATTCAGTCCGGTTCTCTAATGAATTAAAATTTCTTATTAGTAAGTAGAAATTCTTTCATAAAGAATATAAACATGCTAGATCATTAACTAATTATCGTGTTTATTCTGATCTTAGAAAGCAAAAAAAAAAAATTCCCAAGCATGTTATCGTGACTATATTCAATCTGTTGAATCCTCTATTCAAAAGGATTGTAGATACTTCTGGAGTTATATCAAAAATTTAAAATCAAACCCCGATATTCCTTTATTAACTCAACTAGATGGTGTTAGCTGTGATACGGACTCTGGCAATGCCAATCAATTTGCCAGATATTTTTCTGATGTCTATCAAAACTCATCTGTAGATCTTTTATTACCTAATTCTATGTCGTTCTCGAATTCTTCTATTCTTGCCAATAAACTTAATGTTATGATTCTGTGGTGTCTAAAATAAACTCATTAAAATCATATTCTTCCATAGGTCCCGATGGTATTCCAGCATTGCTTCTCAAAAATTACTTATCACTCTCATTTCCTCTTTACCTTCTTTCTAATCATTCGTTGAGTACTGGCGTATTTCCGGCAATCTGGAAACGTAGTTATGTTATACCAATTTATAAATCTGGAAATCGTAAAAATGTAAAAAATTACCGTCTTATGAACAACTAAGCGTTCAACAACCACCAACTTACTAACCCTTCAACAATCTATCCTAACAGCTTTTGAATCTAATTTCCAATTGGACGTTATTTATTTAGATGTATCTGTATGAATAAGTTGCAATCATACGGTATTTCAGGAGTTCTTCTTACTTGGTTCCGAAATTATCTCACCAACCGATTTCAAGTTGTCAAGGTTCGTTTTTTTTTTTCTCATACGATTCAAGCTTCCTCAGGTGTGCCCCAGGGCTCGCATTTGGGACCTCTTCTTTTTATAATTTTTATGAATGATTTATGTAATGTCATGCCCATATAAAATTCCTTTTCTTTGATGATGTCTTGAAATTATTCTGTGAAATATCATGTTAACAAGATTTATTGCGCTTACAGAACACTCTTGATGCAGTGTCTTTGGTTTCATGACAATCGGTTAAAATTAAACACTGCTAAATCCTTCCTTCTTTTTTTTTCTAGACGCTTTATAAAGTTTAATAATCAATACCGTCTTAATAACCATCCTTTTTCTACTGTTGCCAGTATAAATGATTTAGGTGTCATATTACAATCTGACCGTCGTTTTCCATCCATATCGGACAGTAGTAAATAAAGCTCTGAAGTTGTTGTGTTTTTTCTCGAAACACCCGTAATTTCAACGATATTTCATCCGTTAACATCTTTACTGTTCTCTTTTTCGCTCACAACTTGAATTTTCTTCCTGTTTGGTCTCCTTATCTTCTTTCTCACAAACACTCACTGGAACATGTTCAATATAAATTCTTTAAGCTGATTTCCTTTAAATTAAATATTCCTTATACTTCTAATAACATACCTTCACTACAAGAGCTTACAAACCTACCTTCTTTAGAATCACGCCGTACATATCTTGAGTTTATGTTTATCTTCAAACTACTTAATAATCATATTGACTGCTCTTTATTATTTTCCCAGCTGAATTTTCGTATACCTCTTCATAATCACAGATTTCCTTCTACTTTCTTTTTACCTCACCTCTCCTATAATTATCTCCTACATTCTGGTCTTAATCGACTCAACAGAATTGTCAATAATTTCATTCAACAGTTCCCGTACATTTTCCATTCTTCCTTTCATATGATGGTCTGCTCTTCTTCGCATTTCTCCTTCATAGCCATGGTCGCATAATAAGAAATGAATGTTCACCTAAAAAAAATTATAAGTCTTTCTATTTACTTGAAATAAATATTTTTGGTAGTTTTATGTATTATATTATATTCTTGTACATATATAGTTTCGATCAAGTTTTTATTTTTTTATATACTACTCTGAACATGTTTTGTATATATTTTATTATCATTACTTATTACTGTATTTATTATAAATTGGGCAATAATTATGCGATTAATATTTTTATACCTAAATTTGTAATTGTTTAATTATTGGGCTCTTCCCGAATGTATAAATAAATATAAAGTATTAGTTGAATCTGTCCTAATTAGGTCGAAAAGTCTCTTTTCTGTTCAGTGAATAAATAAATAAAATTTGTAAAAACTAGAAGGAATTGTCACTAATCTGCCATTGGTGGTAAGAATTTCAAGATCCTCATCAACACTAGATATCTTAAATAAAAACTGATTATATTTAAGGTATTATGGGCTATTTCTTTTTGCATTTGACTTCTTACAACTGGGTCCAGAATTCATAGCATTATACACATTAATATCTGAGGGCAGTATGAAAGGTGCAATTGCCAACTTGACTACTACTTTACTTGGATGTTTGTGCGCTATAAAAATTTTCTCTTTAATCGTATACTCTGAAGAGATCTCATCACTCATTGACTCGCTTATAGGTAAGCGGCTTGTAATGATACTATTCATAATTATTTACATATTTTTATTATATTTATTTTTGGAGAACTTGAATCTAATTTAGAGTGTTTGAAAAAAAGGTTCATGAGATTTTAATCAGTAGTGTCAAATTTTTAAGATATTACTTGCAATTGCAAAGCAAAGATGAGTTACTATTCACTAAAGATATACTGTTATCAGAAAATTTGAATTGATCTTTTGAGACGGCGCCAAAGCGAATCGCCACACACCAGCGCGAAACATTAGCTACGCGAATTCTCGCCGTTTGCAAGCATTCGCAATCATGGGGTCATCCGGCGAGGAAGAAGCTCCGTCCAATGCAAAATCAACTCTATTTAACAACCTTGTCTTAGATCCTTGACGATGAAACGCCACGTGATCGATAGGGGCGAATTTTTGCGCCACGAATTTTCTCTTCGCGTTTTTATTCGCATTGATGTGGGTCCGGTTCGCTTAAAGCTGTAACAGGAAGTATTGCGATCTTATCAATGGCTTTCGAAATTGTTTTTTTAGCGGAAATACATTTTTTGAGGTCTTACTGGAAAAATTGTTTTTTAGGAATTCTCTTTCTTTCCCCCTGTTGTACGTGCGCACGGTGCATAAATAAAATGTCTCAAAAATGAAAATGTTCAGGATCCTCAAACTTATATTCAGTTTAAGTAAGCATCTTACATGAAGGTTTAGCTAAAAACCTGTCAAGCGGAAGTCAACTTTATTGAGGGTTTATTAGTCTAGAAAATTAAACAATTTAATTTACGATTTTCCTTATTCTCCTGGTACTATCTAAACACATAAATGTTTTATGACTTCTATTTGAAACATTATTCCAGTCAAATTGATTTTTAGATAGTCCTGGGAAGCTGCTGCCTTTTACTGCCGTGTGTGCTCCAAGGGTACTTTAAATGCCGTACTAGTATACTAAATTTGAAGAAAATTGATTCATCTGAGTTCGGCTTTTCAGAATAGCTTTCTGAGTGAATTTTGTGAAACAAAACAACGATTTACAAGTCGTGAAGGGTACAACTATATTCATTAAACTTGTCACACCTATAATAAGCACACCAGGATAGCTGAATGTTTAGACAGCAAAACTAAGATGTTTGCGGGATGTTCTTGGCCTTGGATTTCAGTTGAGTATGAATTTGAGTGAAATACAGAAAGTATATTTGCTATTCGCTCCTCCACGATACCTGATCGGTAGTTTGGATGTAACGCCCTCCTGGAAAAAAAGGATTCCTTTAATTTATTTGACTTTTTATGATGTGCTTTAAATTGCATAGTTCCATTGAACAAAACCAACAAAATGTCAACAGCATTTTAAAAGAATAATAGAATGTTTAAAGAAAAAATATATAAAAAATATTCTTTTTTTAACAATTTAATAATTTATAAATAATTACTATAATAGCCGCCCGGATGTACTCTGGAGTTGCGGCTGCCCTGTTCAGAGGAAACCTCAAAACTTGCAGACAATCGAATCTGATATTAAAACTTATAAATGTGTAGTAAACAAAGTTTAAACAACATCATTGCAATTATGAGGATAAAAATACAGGGTGTTTTACGGGTGTTTTGTGGGAAGGGAGAATTGTGGGAGAACTGTGTTACTAAGTTCACTGTAAATGGGACACCAACAAAGTTAGTTGAAAAGAAACCTGTTAATTAGTGATTGTTTCGCAGGAAATAGGTCATCTGTTTCTTTGTTTCTCCTGAGGGGTGGCAATTCTTTTTATGTTTATAGTCAACATAGTCATAGCAGGTTTAACAGGTTTTCCAAGATCAGTCAGATAAAGATTTATATAGTTTCTACAAAGATGTTTCGTACGTTTTGAATAAGAAAGAAACTCATCCAGTTTTGTTCCTCACAAATTATAGTAATAAAATAAAATTATAGTAAATTTGTTCCTCACAAATTATAATTACAAATTGTAGTAATCAAATCAGTTAATGGGTTGAGACCGCGTCAGTGAATTTTATGCCTTGCTGGCTTTTAAGGTGTAACAACCCTGAAGAGGCTCATCAACATATGGGCGAAACATCTGTTTCTAGCAAATCACTAGATTATCACTTTAGTATCCGCGGTCTGAACCCGGAAACTCAAGTGTTTTTCATGAAAATAGCCGCGGAAACCTAAAAGTTCATTCAATACTATGATTATAACATATGCATTATGTTATATTAAGTAAGTCTCTTAAATTAATGTATTTTGGTCAAACAAACTAAGTTTTTTATTCAGATTGCAATCGCTAGTAATTTAATATTGTTTCATTTATATCTATCTCTTTGAAATAAAATCAAACTCTACGTGATTTCCCAAAGAATATTAAATCTTAACATATTGTGATTACATTCAATGTTTCAGAGCTGGATTCAAGTATTCTACCTAATGTTTTGGGTGAACAAGGCAAAATCATAAAGATCAATGGGGATCATCGATGCAAACTAACTTTGATTCCCCTTATTGGTGGAATGCTATCAGTATTACACTGGGTTTTACGACCTCTAATACTACTGTTTACCGACAATGTCAAAACTACTATAATAGACGTATGGATACCCTGGTCAATAGAAAATTTCATCGGCTGGCTTGTTTTATACTTCATACAAATTGTACACGTATCCACTGCTATTTATGGTTTAATTACATTTGACAGCATATTTTTTTGTCTTTCAGAAATTATTATAACCCAATTAACTTTATTAAGCCTTGCGCTAAATAAAATAAATTTCAGCAATACTGGCAATACTGGTCCAAAACGTATTATAAAGCAAAGAAAAATACAAATGTTAACACTTGATATATGCGTCGATTTTCATAGAAAACTTCTAAGGTAATTTAATAATATTTAACTGGAAATATGAATTGGCAGACATTGAATAATTATTAAATAGAACAGTCACGCGATAGCGCAGGTGAAAAATCGAAACATGGAACGTTGACAGGTATGAATGAGCCCTAAAAAAAAGATGTTTTCCCACAATTTTATTGAGAATAATAAATTGATAGATTTTAATTGTTAAGAGATGGTGGACTGATCCTATACCCAGATATATTTTATTTAAATCAAATTTAATTATAAATCAATATTGCTTGCAAATTTTGCTTGTTAAAGGAAATAAATCCATTTATTGTAATGAGTTTAGATTTCAGTATTTAAGAATTTACAAACATTTCTAGAACATAGAAACAAATTTATCTTTGTAAAAAAAGATAAATTAGTTGATTATTTTTCAGAGCACGAACAAAAAAAAAATATTAAATTGTATTTAATACACTGTATTAGTAATATTTTAAATTAGAAAATTTCTACTTACTTTTATGTAATTCTCTAGTAGATTAGAAAATATTATATTTTTTTTTTTAATTGTTTGTTTAACTTTTATTTTCAGTCCTTTTATAACCATGCACCTTTTTTATTTGTTTTTATGTATTTTTTCTGTTGGAATTATTCAGTTTTCTCTATTTTGATTATATCTACTTCGCTTAGTTACATTTTCATATACTGTACACATTAACCAACTCCGTCCCTGAACATTGCTATTGATCACTGTAAATAAATAAATAATAGGTTTTAAATATAAACAATTTTAAAAGCCGTTAGAGCGTTGTTAATATTGAAAAGTATTTTTTGTTTAATGGATTGATGAAGTTTTTTTAGTAGTTCGCTAAGTGTCTAAATTCTCAATTATATTTCAAGTTTATCACTCAAATTTGAGGCATTTTGGAGAACCGATTAAGAAATAGCTCTTTCTTTTAGCAGAGTTCTTATACTATTTTTGAATCTTACACTCCCTGTAAATTATAAATATGGCTTCTATTTGTTTAAAATCTTCATTCATTTGTAGTTTTTAATATGTTCAACTAAATTATCTGCTAAGAAAATATCACTTCTAAGTTTCTTGAAAGCTCATAGAAGAAGTTTCACAACTGCTGACAACTTAGTGATTTACAAAGCTATGTAATTGATTAAAGAATGCTTTAACTGGTTTCTCTCAGTGACACAATCCTCTATAAAACTTTCCTCATACTTCTAGTAATAAAGAGGAATTATTGCGATCCTGTCCAATTTTCATACATGTTTTGAGGTCCCCTATATTCGAAAAAACTGTTTTTAGCAATGGTTTCATGGAATGTTAAAGATATGATATTAAATTGCAAATGTTATATAGGTTCAATGAAGGTTTGTTCAATATTATTGGCGCTTTCTTCTGGACTATGATGTAATCACTTCAACTATCCCATCTTGGGTTGATACATCTACATCTCTGTATTTATGTAGGGTTAAGAAATTTTCTTAAACTTCTATAAATATATACATTCTTCCACGTATTTAAATAACCATAACTTTTATCTGAAGCTTTTTCCTGGAAAATTGTATTTGGGGGTAAAAAGAAAGCCAAGCTTAGAAAGCTAAGCCATCCTCTAAAGTAGCATTTCAGTGTAAAATCAACTATATAGTAAGAAACTACATTTATTAAAGTATTGCTGAATTAAAGAAAATTAGTTAAACGGAAGTGTGATTTTACAAAATGAATCGAATTTTGTTGAAAGGGCGTATGTCATTCAGAGTAGATTTTTGGAAAAACAAAAAAAACTATTTGGAAAACAAACTACTACAAACAAAATCTCAATGTTTCGCATACAATATTCACTGAATCCGAGTCTTGACATACGTCCAGTTAAAACCATTCGATAGGCCTAGGTACCCAGTTTGTGAAAGTGTAAAAAAAAAGAAAAAATTGATGAAATTAATTTTGAGTTACGCCCGTTTAAAAAAAGTCGATTCAAATAAATTTTTTGGTCATTCTCTAAAACAGCTTCAACAATTTTTCTTTAAACATGGAATGACTATTTGAACAGTTATAAACGCGTCACTTTTGTTTGAAATATTAATGCAGAAAAATTGGAGTCTGATGATAAATTTCAAATGTCATATACGTAGGTTTGTTCAATATTGTTGGCGCTTTCTCCTGGGCTACGATGTGATCATATCAACTATTACCCGTCTTGGGTACATAAGTATATAGGGTTAAGAAAAGAAAAAAAAAGTTTATAGAAAATATCAATTTTATAATTGTATTAACTGCATTAAGAGAAAGTCGTGTGAGTGTTTCGCAACAGTTTTTTATTTCTTATTTTAAAGAAAATGAAAACTTTTCTTCTACGTTCTCATGCAAATAATGTTCATCGCTTTCATAAATGATTCCCCATCCTCTTTTAAACATGAAATTGTTAGAACTTTCCATCCAGACCACTGAATGACATTTGAGAACAATTTACTTCTGTCATCTTCCGCTTTATTCGTAGAAACTATCAGAATTTTTCATTAATAATATTTTTATTCCATGATCGTTCCAATTTATTCTAAATCATAACTAGAAGCTTATGTAGCATTTACAATTATTACTGTTACAGTATGATATCAGCAGTCATCCAAATAACCGATATAATACAAATAGCACAGGTTGTTGCATTGACAGGAGTTTTCTGCCTCACGGTTTACGAGGCATCTTCTGTAAGTATGCTTTAACATTTTTAGCCAATAAATAAATGTTTGTTCTAGATTCATAATTAGATAGTAACATTAAACTTCATTGTTTTCAGATGGAAGGTGTAACCATAAATAAGGTAATAAATCTAATTGAAATGGGTCTAGCCTTCATGTTCTATATGCTTATGTATTGTCATTATAGCACAGAATTAGCACAGAAGGTAAGTACTTTGAAATTATATCCTCTTTTAAAAGGAACTGCCAAATATTTGTTAAATTGCAATTAACTTTGTTTATTTGTTTTATTTTGAGCCGATTTTTACCTTGTATATTTCAATCTTTTCCTCTTTTAATGCAAACATTACCAGATCAACTATAACTGATTTCAGTCCTATTGGAACCTTCGTAAAAAAAATGTAACACATTAAGAATAAGAAATTCTTTCGACAATTATTATTTTTCGGTCATTATTTGCGAAGGTGGTGAACTCATTCTGATTGAAGAAATGTAAATTTCTGTATACTTTCCAAAGTTTACAATTGCAATGTATGGATTGAAAAAGGAAGAAGTAGTAACTAGAAAAGTTTAGGTCAGTTGCTTCTTATTTGTCTACATTTAGGAATTGAAAATGATTTTAAAAACTACAAATACTAGGTAGTTTTATTTGAGTTAGATGTAGATTCTGTCAACTCCAGGCTGCTATAGTTTAGTGTGAACTTAACGTTTTCTTTTCATCATTATTCTTGCCCAGTATTTTCCGTGATACAAATGAGGGAAGCTCTAGAGAGAGTAGTTGTCCACCTGATCGCAGGTATACCCGGTCAGCTTTGCTTGTTACTCTCACAACAGTCTCATTAATAAATAACATTTTGAAAGTATTTCCGTTTTCAAATTCGGCGTAGAGAAGCACCCAACCAACTTTTAGATTCGCTTGCTAGTCTATTTTTAACTCACAAATGGTTGAAGTCTCAAAGAGAAGTATGGGACCTAGTATGAGTTCTGATTCTGAAAATATTCAATTTTAATTAGAAGTTATTGAAGCATTAATACTGTAGGATTTGGGAGTTGATACCGGACCTTAGTACAGTAAACATGAGTTTGATAAGAGTGCTCTGCTGTTATAGAAAATATAATAGAAAAATTTAGAAAATTTTATAGAAAATTATAGAAAAATAATTGTTAATATATTCAAATAGTATTGTCATTTATTAAAAATGTGTGTATAATTTTAAATATAATATGAATCAGTGAAATGAAATGTTTTTTTTTCTAAGTAAGTTAAAATACTTTTTAAAAAACAAATGAATACCGGAAAATTAATGCAATAGCGAATGAAAACTATTGAATATGTGGATGGGTCCGCAATGCTGGATAACATCTGGTATTTTATCCGCCCTAGCATAAGAAATATGCATGATAAAACTGATAAAATACCAATTGAGAACTACGTCTAAGAAAAAATGATATGCCCAATACCTATATAGAAAAACCGGGAAAAAAAGAATAGTTACGAAGCTGGATAACTAGACGTGAATTCATAGTGCTAAATGATAAAAACTGGAAGGACTTTATTTGTTTCATGAGTTTGCATATAAATATAAAAACTTTCTATTTATTGAAATTGGAATTTATTGAAAACATAATAATTAGGTTTTATTTAGCTTGTACTTATTATTCAAATTATAATCGATTGAGGAATTCAGTCACTAAGTTTCTGTTTGTATTTCTAAAATTGACGTAATATTAATTTTTTTTTAAATTTATTATCTATGTAATTGAGTTACCTCTTCCTTTAATGTAGAATTTAATTTATTATATTTATTGGTTATTTCAATCATTATTATTATTTGTCTGTGGGGAGGGAAACCCTACGCTATCCAAAGCCTCACTGGGCCCATATAGCTATCCCAAGAAAAACAACAAGCCGGGTCTATAACAAAAATCCAGACCCGGATCTAATCCATCTGAGATTCATCGCATCCGAATAAATCGGACAATAACCTTAAGCGGAAATAGCCTAAGCTCTTCCACAGATATCCTATTCCGACCAAAGGTCCTGAACCTAATTTCCTCACAACCCAAGCAATCAGTCATAAGATGGATGGGTGTTTCCTCCTCTGTCTCACAGACTCTACAAAATGGATCCGGCATGAGCCCCATTATGTAGAGATGGCTCCTTAAACCACAATGTCCAGTAAGAGATCCAACCAGATGCCCGAGAGCGCTCCGTGAAAAACACAGTAACGTCTCACTAATGGCCTTGTCTGGACCCCCGATGAGCATTTTGGACTGCCGAAAACCAACTGAGCTCATCCATAAGGATGACTACTGTGAAGCTGTCCATGTCTGGAAGCCTGACAGACATGTGCCAGAAGACACGCCAACAGCAGGCTCGGGATCAATAAAAGTAAGAGAGGCGCCTAATTTGGCAAGCCTATCCACCTGCTCATTTCCAAAAATTCCCATGTGACCTGGCACCCATACTAGAAGCACATCCTTCAGAGAAGAAAGCTCTTCCAGTCTTTTAGAACATTCTAACACCAACCTGGAAGTGAAGACACATGAACTCAGCGCCTTCAACGCAGCCTAGCTGTCGGAGCAGATACAAACACCTTTTAAGTTACCCTCTCATCCAAAACATAACGAAGAATAGCATAAACCTCAGTCTGGAAGACCGTGGTCCATTCACCAAGAGATACTGTCAAATGATCTCCGGTCTCAAAATAGACCGCAGCTCCAGACCTACCATCCATTCTGGAACCGTCCGTGTAACACCGGAAGTAATTATCAGGTATCATGCCAGACGGACCCAATCTTGACCAATCTTCCCTAGAGGGTAACCTGACACTGTAGGAATGCTCGAAAACAAAAGTCTTCAACATTCTATCAGAGGGAAAACCTGTAACAGGAACCTTCAAAGCATCTCGCGATGAATGGTAGAGTGACCATATCGCTTACCCTGCCAGAAACCTGCCTGTTTAATTCTATAACAGGCTTTCATTGCCATAGTTTTCACCTCTATTTGTAGGTCGCTCTTTGGAGCGATGGAATTCCTAATAAAGTCTCCATTGCAGCTGTAGGCGTGGTCCGCATCGCACCGGTCACCGCCAGACAAGCCAAGCGTTGGATATCCTCAAGCAGCAGTCTAGCGGATCTTATGTCAATGCGACGCACCACACCACAGCCGCATACAACAACCTAGGTTTAATAATCATACCATAAATCCAAAACATCATCTTGGGAGTAATCCCCAAATTTTTACCTACGATTCTTCGACATTGTCAAAAAGAAATAATTGCCTTTTGATGCTGTGCCTTAACATGTTCCGACCAATTTAATTTACTGTCAAGAACCACCCCAAGAAACTTCACCGATTTGCAAATCTGAACAGAAGTTCCTAATAACCTAGGAGGTTTTAATCCTACGATCTTCCTCCTATTAGTAAATAAAATCACCTGGGTCTTACTGGGATTAATTGAAAGACCCTTATCCTGAGTCCAATCATATACCATGTTGAGGGCACTTTGCATTAAGTCTGAGATAGTAGTCAGACATCGCCCTATTTCAATAATTATAATTTTAGCTTCTCTATTTTTTTTCATAGAAAATTTTTTACTTTTTGTGAGTTCCTTTTGAATTTATTCATTGTTATATCAAGACTCCAACAAGTATAACTCTCTCTGCCGGCCTGTTAGACGGTGCAGTACGTCTGTAGTTATAAATTATATATATATTACCGTAAAATAATAAATTAGATTCATAGATTAATAAAAAATATTCTACTATTTCCAGTCTACTACTACTGTAGGATTTAATTTTTGATTATAATATAATGTTTTACATAGCAGATTGTATTGCAGTGATATTCTAAAAATTTCAAGCTCTTTATTTGTCAGAAGATTTATTGATTCTGCCATTGATATATTATAATTTTATAAATACTTATATAAATTTAAAGAATAATTTCTGTCTAAGTTTATTTGCAGGTTGATTGTTTTCATTAGGTAGTCTAAAGCACTTTTTCAACAGAATTTTCATCTCCTATTATTTGACAATATGTGCAATTATTTGATTTTAGTGCCTAGATATTGGCAGGGCTGCTTATATGAATAATTGGTATGAAGGTTGTATAAAAGATAAGAAATGTTTAATAATGATAGTTGAAAGAAGCAAAAAACCACCTAAGTTTGGCAATTTTTTAAATGTGAATTTGAATACATTTGTGTCAGTGAGTACTTATTTCTTTTTTTTGTTTTTTAATCAATGAACATTCCTTATATAGGTAATGTATTTCTTGGCAGTAAAAAGTACACTCTAAGTTCTAGCATGTTGTTGCTGATGATCAAAAAATTGGAACTAATAAATCAACTGATCGAAGAACAGAATAATAATTAATAATTGATGAATAATATTAGATAAAAGATCTTGTAATTAGATCTATAAACAATGAATTAAGAGAATTTTTTTGTTTTTTACAATATGCGACATAATTTTTAGGTCTCCAATATCAATTGTTTAAAACATAAAAAAGATTTTTTAAATTGTTTTACAGCATGTAAATGCCCGCAAAGGGTATCTGTTGCATGCAGTTACTTGGGGAGTAGCGACCCCACGGCTTACCACAGCTCAGTACTCCATGCACTTCGTCAGAACATACACAATACAGTTAAACTACGTACAATCTACACTTTATAGACAAGAACACAGTACACAAACTAGGGTCTCCGTCCCTAGTAATTGGCGAAAGCCAAGGGAAAAGAAGGGATTAGCTCAGTGGTAGCGCGCTCGCTGGACTAGCAACGCGGTGGTCCCAGGTTCGAATCCAGCATGCTGTCCTTAGATTTTTTCTTCCTAGGAGCCTCTACAACTCACGGTACGGTGATGGGCAGTGTTGTCTGTAGCTAGAGAACGCTGCTTGGAGGCCGGCTGTGCATTGCAGAAGGCTCCGGGGCGCAATAATCCCCTACAAATATCTACAGCATGTAAAAAATAAATAAAACAATGGTGTCAAATACTCACACAACTTCTTCTTACTCCTTAATACACCTCACATAACTTAATACAATGATATATGAAATGAAAAATTTTCTTTAAACTCAAAGTTAACGTATTTGTCCTAACATAAATATAAAGGTGATGCGAGATAAATCCTGCCTACTAATCTTGGCAGGTAGAGAAGTTGATGGTTATATTATAGCCTAGTAGAGCGCACTAAAAACACAACTTTTTTTTTTTTTTAAAGGTTTCAAATAAAATTAATACGTATTTATCTGTGAAGTTGGCGTAGCAAGTTGAATGAAAAATGTAGTCGATTTTGAGAAAATTCCAAAAAACTCAAAAATCATTCCGTAAAGTAGCACTTCCGGTGAACTGATTTTCTTCAAATGTGAAATTCCATCAATGCTTCATATGTGTAATAATATTATGTAGATGGCAAAAACCATATATTATTCTAAAGTGGAAGGAAAGCATAAAGCTACTCCCCAACCAAATATCAATTTTCCCTGGAAAATATTCCAAATAAAAGTGATAAATTTTATGTGTAGATAGTGTTACGAAGTTTAAGCAAATCCTTGGAGCCGTTTCTGATAAAATTATGAAAAACTGGAGAGTAAAAAAAAACATTCAGTAAAGTCACACTTTCGGTTGATGGATTTTCCCTCAAAATCTTCATGTTACTGTTGCGGGGCAGCGCAAAACGGAATACCAAGTTTGAGCTTCCTGCAACTTTTCGTATTTTAGATGCTCTGTTAAAACACATGCGCGGTACCATTCGCTAAAAACATTTTTTTCGCATTCAAGAGGGCACTAAAATTGGTATTTCTGGTGTAAACTCAAATTAGAAAATCTGGCACGATCGCAATATTTGCTCTTTCTAGGAATAAGAAAAAGTAAAAATTGCGTAAAAAATTGAAACTCAGTAAAATTGGCGTATGAAGGCCAAGTCTTGCCGGGATTTGTATTGGGAGGGATAAGCACATCGCGATTCCCATCGCTAAGTGGTTCTAGTCTTTGCTACTAATTGTAGCCCCCCACTTATTCTTGTGTTATTCGATCAATATCTTATCACCCTAAGAAAATCGAACCCTGAATTCTTGCTACAAGGCGAATGCCGCTTGCCACCAGACAAACGCGAGAGCTGGCTTTTTTTCTTTTTTTTTTTTTTTTTTTTACATCCACTGTAACACTGTCATAAAGTGAGAGATATTGCATCGAATATTTGTATTTTACAGGTTTTAAAGACTGCATTTTCATATTACAATGTATTAAAGGCCTTCGATATCAAATAAATTGGTAAATAACTACAATTCGATGAATATTATAGCGTATGGATTGCTTATTTTATATCTATAATACTGAAGATTAGTTAATTTTAGTAATAGCAAGTGTAGAATAGCAATAAGCATGAAATTAATAAAACTATACCTTAATGTATCTTAATGTGTAAAACTTAAAGGTGATTAGTATTGAATGTAACAGGAAGAAGAAGATTAGAACTAAGAATTCTTTAATTATAAATTGTTAGTAGCAAGTAGCAATGTGTAGATGGTAATCTCCACTATTTTATTTGTGTTATTTCTTTGGTGATTTCTTTTAAAATTAAACATTGTTAAAAAGTAGTTTTTTTATTTTTTATTTAATTAGTGCTTACAAAAAAAAAAGGATAATTTTTCATACTCAATTTAAATCAGTGGGGCATTATACTATACAACCAAAACAGAAAAAAAAGAAGTTTGCATGAAGATTTCGTTGATGTCCAAGTGAATCAGACTGACAGAATTTTTTTTTTTTTTTTTTAAGAATAATTAAAAAAAAAAGAAGATATAAAACAAAATATATTTATAGCCTAATCATTTTTGCTTCACTGTATTCCTTTCAAGTGACCTACACCTACTTATGACTTAATGAAAATAGATAAAACTTGTACACTTTAAAGTTAATTATTACCTCTTTTTTTTAATGACCCAAACTTTCACTTGTACCTAATATTTTATCTTACAATTTGTAATTGTTAAAGAATAATTTGTCCCTTACTGATAATTACAATACTATATATTTACCCAAGTGAATACTGTAGCATTATCAGTTTTATTTTCACTTGCAGAAATGAGAGGTAAGTCACCAAAAATTTAACAATATTACAATAAGTTTTTGTTCTAAACTTTGTAGCAAGTGGAACATTTAAATATAAAAGAAATAAACTGATAATAGTGTGATTAAAAAATTATATACAATATCATGATGAATAATTTTATAATTTAAATTCAATTAATTGCTTCAGATTTGTACTTCTTGGCAAATAAGACAACTAAGAAGTAAGAAATTTTTAAAATTGTAAAAATGAAATCACTAATCAATCCTTCAATAAACATAATAAATACAAATATATGTAGAAATTAAAAGCAAGTGACCATGGATTAAAAAAACAAATTTTCGAAAGTTGGTAATTTGTACACTTCTACTATTAATTTGAACTTCAATTTTCAAGTTTGTAAGGTGTCAAACAAAATAAAAAAAAATTATATTTTTATTCTTATGTAAAAGATGTCTAGAGGTTAGGGCAAGATCCTTAGCAAACTAAAAGATCTATTGGGTGTCAGCGTTTGTTAATAGAATGTAGTAGTCTATAAAATAAACAATGTATTTGTGTGAGGACTAGAATTTACCTATGATACCCACTACCCAAAAACTTGTACTCTGCAGATCTTATGTGTAGACGCTGATAGTGTTCTTGGTTGATTGTTAGCATACGAGTTGTTTAAGTTTGCTCTAGCAGGCCTTAATGCTAGAACGCCAAGGTTGCTAAGTAAGTGGCTAATTCCACTTTCCCCAAACTGTTTAAGAAAATACAAAAGAAAAATAATGTTGGTATTTTCTAACTATTAAAAATAAAAATATTTCGAAAAACACCCAGACGCTTTTTTTTATTACCGTTAATACAATTATATATAAAATTGCAAATTTTCTTTAAACTTCAAATTTTATTAATTTGTTCTATCATAAATAAAGCTGTGGTGGAGGTATAAGTACCAGCCCAAGTAAGAAGAGAATTATTACAATGTAATAACATTAAACTAACCTTATATTTGCAAATTGACGCCACTAATACCGCACAGCTATCTAGAAACAATTTATTTGGAAAAATGATTTAAATAAAAGTGATAAGTTTAGTCTGTGCAATTACTTAGCATTCCAAGTTTAAAGGAAATCGTTATAGTTATTTTCGAAAAAATTCCAAAAAGCTTTTCATCCGATTTTCATCAAATTTGGAATTCTTGCAATGCTTTTAATATATACCATATAGGTGCACAACCATACATTGTATTAAAATGGTACTTTTAAGGAAAGCTTAACGTCCCCAGAACCAAAAAAAGAGATAGATATCTATGTGTATAGTACTAAGTTTACAGAAAATCTTATGAGCCGTTTTTTGAGAAAATCTCAAAGAAGTGCAAAAAAGGAAATCAATAAAATCGTACTTCTGGTTGATGGATTTGCCTGAAACCTTCGCGGTAGTACCTTCCCTGCGATTTTTCGTTTTTAAGATATTTTGTCAACAAACACAGACACCATTCGCCAAAATCATTTTTTTATACTCAGTGGATCTTAAAACATGTATTTCTGGTGAACGCTATCGAAAATTTGACACGTTCGCAGTAATTATCTTATCAGGAATAAAAGAAATTTAAGAGATCGTTTTCTAAAGATCATCATTTCCCTGGTAACACAGTATACATGTTAAGTCAGGAAAAAATTGTTATCTCTCCTCTTTGATAATGATTCTAAAAGCTCTTTGTTCATCATTAACCACAACTGTGCATTACTTTCATTTGTTCAACATTACTTTGGTATAACTTCTCGTTGAACCAAATATCTTAAAAGTGAATACCGCAATAAGAGCTGAGAACGAAATCTATGTCCGACTAAAAGCACTATGTACCCAAAGCATTAACTATACAGAACTTGACCGTAAATAATCACTAAGGAGTCCTTTATATTTAGTAACATTCAAAACTTCTTTTTTTTTTTTGCCACCCAATTAAAATCGAATGCAATTTTCACATCCAATAATACTAATCTTGAGCAACAAATTTTTGAGTGTCTACGAATTCTATGCAAGAACTGTAGCAACATCCATAGGACCTGCAGAGGTTTCTTTTTTTGGCATTAGCAAGTGCCATACAGCCATAATCAAATTATAAACTTGCATATTGCCAAACTCATATTTCACAAAGATAATGAAGTAACACTCTTTCCATCGATTCATTTGCATACAATTTCTGCAATTTAGAAATTCTAAAGGAGTTAGTTAGCAAACGTAGTGGGTAGCAGAAATGGTCAACTTTAAAGTAGCTATTACTATATTTAATTAAAATTTAATGCTCATTATCGAACAGATAAAATTTACTGATCGCATAAAAAATTTAATCATCGAACAGTAATGATAACAATATGTATATTAGTTTTATTGCATGAAACAAGAAGGCTTATGTATACTTCCATATTATATTTCATCGGAGATATTTTCCGTGATAGCCTGCTTCTTTTTGCGGTCATCGACCGGTTTCGGGCTTTCGCTCATTATCAGCTGTTTTAGTCAAACAGTGTAATAACATAGACTTGCACAGAGCAAATACAGTTGATACACTGGATTTGAAAACTGTTTTACTTAATTAGGTTAAGAGGGGTGTTGCTACCTGAATGGGAAAACACATATTTCGGTCCATTAAAGGCATTGTTCCCTTTTAAAAAAGGAAACATCAACGAGTGGGGATGTGTAACTTAAACTGTTTTTTGAAGGAGATTTTACTTTGATAATTATTATTTACCCATACCATCTTATTATTTTTATTTATTAATTCGTAACAAAGCGAAACTACACGAAAGTGTCAGCCGTGGGCCACTGTGGAATAGTTACTGATAAGAAATGATAAAATCCAGCTGAATGATCGTAAGATAGTATAGATACATAAATGTTGAGCAATTAATCTACATAAGCAAGTTAATTTGATAATTATGTATACCATTTCACATTTCATAATTCACACACACACCACCTAGGATATGGGTACTTTTTTACAGGCCTCAATATAACAAGCTTAAATACACACATTTATTGGTACATCACTGAAAAAATTATACAAGTATGTTATCTAACCATAATGTAACGTACACTCCACCTGAACATTTATTTTTCTTGACTTGCATGCATTATTCACATATGTACAAGCTTGAAAGCTGTTTTATTTGTATGTACAAACTTAGAAACCAGCGCAGATTTAAAACTAAAATCTGTTAGGTTTCTAAGGCTTAAAAACTATTTGGTTCAGATGAGTTGTGTATTGTTTATTGCATTTTCTATTGTTATTGTGGGAAGATGGTTTTGAATAGTGGTTCACTGGCAAATTTTGCCTGTTCGTTTATTAAGTTTTGTGTCTATGTTTATATATTTCGAGTTGTTCTACTATGTCAAGTCGTCGTCCTTTGTTGCCTGGATGTATTAGTTAGTTTCATCGTGGTAGTGATGTCGTCGGGTTTGTGTTTAGGTGATTGGCATAATTTGAGCCTACTTTGTTGTACTTGTATGATCTGATGTGTTCGGTAAATCATTTCCTGATTTTTCAGCCTCTCTGACCCACGTAAATGTCGTTATACCACAACAAATATTATTTTCATAAGAAAGAAATCTTTCTTTTATGTAAAACTATTGAAGCAGTTTTAATCATTTTAAGATGACCAGGATTGTCAAGGATAAGTGATTGGAAAAGCATACTCTAATTACTTCGTCTATGGTTTAGACTTGTTTGCATGTTATTATTTTAATTTTTTAATTAGTTTAAAAAATATTTTTCATGATATTTTCGGCAAGAGCCTACGATTTTTCTTTTGAGACATGTTGTTCAAGCACATATATATGCAGAATTTAGTACATTCACTGAAAACACTTTTCCTATTCAATGAACCTCAAATAGGCATTCCCGGTGAAAATTTCATACGATTGTAAAAATTCCTCTTATATCAGTAAGAGAAAGTAAATATAGATTCTCTTGATCAATTTATTTTGTCATCTTTACTTTTTAACCAAGTTCTTTTGTGTTTAGGATTCTTTATTGCAGCATTGGCTGTTGCGTGCTTGTTGGTTTTTGTGGAAGCAAAGTCAGAAGCTCAAAGTGGTGGAAAAAGCAAGGTAAAGAAATCTTGATTAATAATTATTTTGGAACTACTTCATTTATTATACTATTCTTAAACACTTCGGTGAGAATAACAAATGTAGTTGCTTGTGTAGTATGAAGATTTTTTTTTTTTTATATGTAAGGCGCGTAATTTGCGCCCGGTGCCTTCTCAGTGCACTGAGTATTAAGATTACTTATTTCATTGCGTAGGATTTCAATGTCTTAAGTTATTCAGCAACATTATCCATTACTGGAATTCTCTCTTTTTTTCTATTATTTCCAAGTATATGTAATTAAAAAATTAATAGACGCAATTTGTTTTTAAAGGTAAAAACTGGGAAAAAAAATACGGCTGATATTAACATGAGTACTAATGCAAAAGGCAAAAATGTAAAGACATCCAGCAGTATGCAAGCAAAATCGGGTAAAAACAAGGGCAGTACTAAGGGTACAGCTTCAACCCAAGTGAAAGGTGGTAAGAAGAAACGCGAAGATACAGGAGAGGTTCGTTTTTTAAAATTAAATATTTAATTCATTATTAAGATTTTATGATTCCTTTGAAGATAATTAGACACTTCATTTAGCTTTATGGAAATTTTACATTAGATTCTATTATGCATTTCTCACGCCTTGGTCTAGTTCAGTCCTATTTCTTATTATATCCATTGATTTCACTATTTGAATTATCTGAGGAGTTTTTCACTTCCGGTTTCAGGGCCCTAAGTTATTTGAAATTAAATAACACATGGCTGGTTTTCATTCATTCCACTCATATCATTTCTCTCTAGTACCTCAAATCTCTCTTGACTCAACTGTAATCAACTGACTGACAGGTTTCTCTAAAATATCTTACATTTTTTTTTTATTTGATGAAGTTCTTGAAAGTGTTACAAATTTATTGTTCTAAGAACAAGACATCCTGCTGCGGTAAAAGATTTCCCTTTATGCCTCTTGTTCCAATTCTATTCCTTTGTGCTTATCCAACCTCGATAAAAAAACACACACCTTTCTCTTATATTATTTCTCGACTTGAGATTAACAAAAAAACTAAATACACATTAGTCCATTAGTCAACATCTATTGAGTGAACCATTAATTTATAACTTTGTATGTTCATGATGGAAAATCCAGCAGCGCATGCCATGCCAGCCCTGCAACCTACTTAAAATGGATCAAAAGCGAGTTTTATAGCCTGTTCCTTATTTGCTAATCACCCTTAACGATTTGGGAGCTTGCAATCTTGGTCTCACATTATAATTGTGGATAAGTTGACATTCTGTTTTGAAGCGACTAGTAACCTAAGTCTACCATTGTTCTGCAAAAACAGATTGACGAAAGTTAATTTATCAAATCTGTGAAGTAAACTTTACAATATATGCGCAATAATAAACATCCAACAAAATTTCTAAACTTCCTAAACCAAACCAAGTAAACCTAGATTATTTAGATTGTTTTTTTCTATTACAGTTTTACGAGCCATACTGAAATGGAATTTATGTATGATATTTTGTTGAACACAAGTTGAGGAACATTTTTGAATTTTTTATGCAAGGTATAGGTTATTTTAGTTTTTTAATAATTATTATTTAAAAAATAATTATGATAAGGTAACATAGCATATATACATATATATAGTTTGGAGATGAATTTTTGCAAACGTCTGCTTTACAAACAAATCGATTAATTACTTTCAAGACTTTTTAGGTTCTGCTACTTAAATAAATGGCACCATTGTTTATGGTAAAATCGTTTATTTTCATTATTTATTTCAGATGAATAAAATATACACATATCCTGCATTTATAATAATGAAATAATAATTAGAAGAATTATTCTCCAGCATTTGTTGGTATTGTTTAATTTTAAAACAAAATAAAGGTAAAAATTCTTTAAGCAAATTATTTTCAACCATTTTTAATTTCCATTCACAGTCTCCTTTGAAAACAATTATCAATATATTATCTAATAATCTTATGAAGCAATCATTGGAGCCACTCTACTGGATTTACATTTTTGTGGGGGTGATCTTAATTGTAGCTATAGTGTGCAACATTTTGAGGAAACAATGTTAGGCTGGCCTGGGATATCTCTTGATCAAAAAAGACCGTCCTCGACAGAATTGATGAAAGAACATTGCTGTGATTTGGGCATGTCCTAAGAATGATTCGCGCCTTCCAAAGCAACTATTTAATTGGCAACCTTTCGTTAGACGGAAGAAAGGAAGGCAATGAGAGGCTGGCTATATGTGAAAGTGAAGCTCTGGACCGGAAAAGTGGTTACTTGGAGCAAGGAACCCTGAATAGGATGACACCTTGAAAAGAAGAAGAAAAAAGATAAATAATTAATTAAATCTTTTAAGTTTTAAAGTTACTACAATAAAGTATTACTCCATAGTGTACTAAAATATTATTTGAAAGATACAAAGTTAGAAGAGTATAATACAAAATGGAATGTACTACTAATGTTTCAAGTTCTCAACTATTGAAAAATGTTTTAAATGAAACTTTACTACACTATACTAAAGGTATAGTGAACAAATTATACGGAAATAAAAGAAAAAACGTTTAAATAAACTGACATGTAATCATCGCTGTTCATACTATTAACTATAACAAATAAATCTGTATGTTACAATGAAAGTTTAAATATTACACTTCAGTTGGTTTGCAAATCACCTGGCATTTCAATTATAATGAATGCGATGTACATAGAAATGGCCAGAGAAATTTATTTAAAGAAAACAGTTCTTTATTTGCTCTGTTTCAGTTTATACATAACTTACATATCTCTCTCCTACCATAAAGAATTCCTAATGAAAGGTAACAATGGTAAAAACGAAACGTAGAGCTGAAAAAGAATTTCTCTAGTTATTGTCATTTAGAACCTTTTCCTTTTTGCATTTCAGTTTTCCTAAATGTACAAATTAAGGGTATAATTCAGTTCAATTAAATGTACACTTGTATGCTTATTAATGTTTGTTTTTAAGATTTGCAAGAAACAAAGTTTGAAAAGTATGCCAATATGACTAATAAACTTTTTGAGTCTTGCATGATAAAACTTTAATATGAAACTACTTCTAAATAATGTTTCATAGTTTAGCGAAATTTACTTTGAAAAGATACTTTTGTAAAAAAACTAAAACCCTTTGACCAGTTTGCTGAAAACGTAAGCCTGATTTGGATTTACAGTGTTTCTATCTCAACTGAAATGTTGGACTAATGAACTAAGAGAAATATGTCTTAATAAGAATGTAGCTTGTTTCCAGCAATTTTTCCAGGGTTCACTTGCGAATGGGTCACCGCCCTTGACCAAGGGAAAATAATAAAAATATAAAATGGAGCTAGGGAAGGGATTAGCTCAGTGGTAAGCGCGTTGGACTCCCACGCGGAGGTCCCAGATTCGAGCGCTGCATAGTTACCATTAGATTTTCTATTGCTACGAGTCTCTACAGTTCACTGTATACTCCGTAAGAGAGAATACTGTCTGGAGGCCGGCAGTGCACTGAGAAGGCTCCGGGGCCAATGCCCGACAGGTTTAATGCACCTTAACCTGAGATATATGAGAAGAAAACATAATAAAAAATATGGTGTGCAACGTGTTAGGCTCGGCCTTTAAGCTATCTGGAATGCTTCGAATTGACCTTCTTTAAAAATAGGACACTTTGCGAAAAATAAAATTCAGCAGCTTATTTACTTGATGTATAGGGACTTTAAGGATTGACTTAAGAGGGAGTTAATAAAAGCTATTAGCAAATAGAAAAAAGTAACAACTAACAAATTTTAATTTAATACCTTAAAGGTTCGGATTGTTGGGAATTTTCGAATTTTATTAAAAGGTACATAACAAATTATTTTTTTTAAAACATGAATTTCTGACCATTGTTAAATTTATATAATAATTTAATGTACCTTAATATAAGAATTTTCTTAGTACCATATCACTAATTTAGTCTAAATTTGTTTCTTGGTTATTTTGTATTGGATGGTTATTGGAAACGACAAAATGCACTAGCAGCAAACATAATTTGTTTTCTATTTAAAATAAAGATTAAGTTTTCTCTCTAATTATATGGAAAACATTTTGAATAATAAATATAGAAGGCTAAAAACCTAAATTTTATCATTAAAATAAACTTACACCATGTGCAATAACACATTTTTAATCAGTGATTTGTGTTAAGAGTGCGGTTCCTCGGAGAATCCAATAACTCGGTTCTTCCTTGACGGGTAACAGAACTGCAATAACAAAATTAGTACTATGCCCTGTTGTTGAAAGTACACCTGCACGTACTGAAGTTTTATATAGTGGAGCCTCATAACGGCCTTTTGGATTTGGTGGACTATCAATTGGTTCTAATGTCATCACTGTCATAAGTGGATTCAGTTCACCTAAAATAAATGGGATTTATAAATAATTAAAAAAATACATATATTTAAAAAAATTGTATCTCATTATTGAAAGAGGATTTACTAATTTATGAATTTTTGGCATGATTAGTTTGGCCAAATTTTCCAAGTTGTGGTTTAGGTATCAGCATCGTTTTCAATTTTACGTCATACCTTTAATTACCACTATTATTGCAAAGAGAAACTTTAATAAAATTTCAATAAATTTGTAAAAACAAATACTCTTTCTAGGCACTATGAGATATTAAATTTGCTGAAGAAATCTCGAATTCAAAGAAAAATTGATTTAACTTAAAGCCTGCGTTCCATTAAGTATATGTATCTCATTTATTAGACAAAATCTACTGGTAGAGGAAGTAGACTAGACATATCCTCGAAATCTTGACTGCCTGCAGAGATCCTAGCCCTTTAACATGAAGTACACTTACCGACATCCCTATATTGTATCAATCTATATCTTTCTGCTGGGTGACTATATGCACCTACTTTGAATTAGCTTATCAACAGGCATATTCATTTAACATTTCTTGCACATTTACATATCGCCTCACTTCTCAGGCGACTATATTTCATGTTGGATGTTTGTAGAGAGGTAGGTAGTGACTATGAAGCCCACAATCCATTGCGAACTGAAAGACTTATTGCTTCCTTTAATGTACTGTAAGTCTTTGTTCAAACTATAGTCGTCAGTAAAGTGTGGAATGTGTACTTGTTAATGAATATTTGTGCTGGTAAGCTAGAGTTTCTCTATGGACTTGCACACTCACCGTCACCATGTGTGCATATATCCACATCAGCAAGTTCTATGTGTATAGTGAAAATAGTCAAAGTGCCCAGCCAGGTAAGTGGTATTTGGCTGGGATATTCGCAAACTGGATGCCAAGATCCATGAAGAAATAGCTAGTTCACTTCTCCTAACAGTGATGTATTAAAATTCAATGAATCTAAAATAGATCTTCTAATTAGGAGTGAATTTGGCTTTATACTCACTCTATTTATCCATTAATAAATAAACCTATTATTTGTTAACATATAAGCATTATGAGAGCTATATAATTTTTTGGTAACCTGGATATTGATCGGCAAGAAACATTGATTTAATGTCAAATCTCGCTGCATCTAAATATAATCCATGTACTAATACCCCATCTTCAGGTTCCACGAGTTCATCCAGTTCTGGATACTAAATAAAATAAATATTACTTCAATAATATTTTTAAGATAAAACAAGCACTGCAGGAAGCGATTTTATCAATTAAAAGGTTAATGATTGAGAAGTAATATTTCTTAATGCATTATCTTATAATACAGTCAGAATTGTTATAGTTCGTCAGTTAATTAATCCCTTCTTTTTTTGTTATCTTACAAAAATTAATTTTCTGAAAGGTAACATAGTCCGGATTTGAGAAAAGTTACTAAATGAAATTAGGGAAATGTGAGTCAATATTAATTCATTAAACGAGTTTGTTGAAGCTCTTAATACTACTTACATAAGTTGTAAGGAGGAAAGTGATTCCTCTAAAAAAATTGTCACTAGCCAGGCAGCCTTCAAAGATAAAATATCTCGAGACAGATAAAAAAATATTTTCAGGTGGATCTCAGAAAATAAGGATGAAATCAGTAAATGCTGGAAGAGAATATTGCTGGTGAATGGAAAATTAGATGTTGTGGGTGGTCCCGCAGAGCTGGAAAGCATCAGAGATATTTTCGTGATAGCCTGCTTCTTTTTTTGGTCATCGACCGGTTTCGGGCGATACACTGGCAGTGTATATCTACCGGGTGACAGTTAATCCCGGTTCTTTAAAAGCCGCATTTAAATCTGAGATCTCACTCTCGAGATAAAGCAACAGCTTCAAAAAAAATAAATAATAATAATTATTTTCAGTGTATCAACTGTATTTGCTCTGTGCAAGTCTATGTTATTACACTGTTTGACAAAAGCATCCTAAGATGGGCGAACGCCCGAACCCGGTCGATGACCACAAAAAGAAGCAGGCTATCACAGAAAATATCTCTGATGAAAAATTAGATGTTGTTCCTTTGTAAATATCATCATAAGAAAATTTGGTAAGTCTTAAGATCGTCCTAGGCCTATCTGCCTCGAGTTGGTCAATGAGAAAAAAAAAAGATTTGAAAATTTAAAACAATTCCTTTCACTTTAAAGGTACATAAAAAGGCGTTTCTCATGATTTTCCTAAAGAGATAGTAGAGGATAGAAAAAACGTGAAACCGTTTTATAAGGAGTCGAAACACAAAGGACAAAGAGTAAAGATGATAGGTGACAGACTTTGGTTAGAAGGTCAGTAATTGTATTCACACTCTCAACCAAGTAAGCTTGGTCAGGAAGCCTTCAGTGAAGATAAACCGTCTGGATTGAAGAAGAAAAGAGCAGTTAATCCCGGTTCATTTAAAACGCCGCATTTAAATCTGAGATCTCACTCTCGAGATAAAGTAACAGCTTCAAAAAAAAAATAATAATAATACAAATTCTAAGGAACCTAAGAGTTCTCTAATACTATTTTGAAAAGTACAGGAATATAAAACTTTGTTTAACATGTAATCTTTCCCAGGAGTAATAGATCATTTTTGCTGTGAGACGAGGGTACTAGATAAGCCTTCTAATTATCCTCATTTTTTGAATGGTTTTCAGTTAGCAACTTTTTAAGGAGCAGTCACAGAAAAGTCACAGATTTTTTTTATAATAGAGCTGATCTAGAAGTGGGCTATAATTTTGCCTATTGAATGTGCAATTAACAAATCTTCTTTATAAGTAGAAATTAAAAAATCCGCAGTCCCCGGTTCAGTCATTAGTACATTAACAAAAACAAAATGTGACAGTAGGGATACAAGAATGAGGGTGTTCAATGGGATAACTGAAAAAGAAACCTAAGAGCAACTTTGTACTACTCACTCTTAGACCTTTATTTCTTCGTGCTTGGATTTCTTCTTGCATTAAAAAGGTTTTATTAATACCAAAGTCAATTTTAAGTTGATCTATAGGCAGATCATACTTTCTTGCATGGGTCTGTAGGACCCCAGTCATAAATCCTTGAGGAAAAAAAAATCCTGAGAGCCAAAAAGATTTTGGAGTTCCATTTACTTGCCAATCCTGTTAAAAAATAGAAGAAAATTATTGTTTTTACTTTATAAACAATTTTCCATTTTAAAAAATATTCTTTTATTTCAAACTGTATACAGATTTTGCTATCAATCTATACGCAGGTTTTATACACATATAAACTCAGGTTGTTTATTACTTTATAGTTATTAATTTAATGACCTATCGCGTTGGGCTAATGGCTAGAACTCTGTCCAAGAATTCAGTGTTCGATCCCCGTGAGAACTAAAACATTGCTGACCTAGTATCATGAGGAAAAAATGGGAAACTAGTTATTAGTGAACCTTACTAACGCAGTCCAGAACTAAATGCGATGGGAACTTAGCGTTCTACATACGCCGGTAAGGAATGAACTTAAATTGAACCAGAGCTACTTACAAAAAATTAGGGGTTCAATTAAGGTCAATTTTGTAGGAACGGAGGAAATACTGTGAGAATTAACCATATACATCCAAATATTCATTTTATATCATATGTCAAAAAAAATCCTTTATTAAGTATATAAATCGATTCGAAACACATTGATCGTCAGCAGATTATATATATTTTTTCAATACTTCAAAATTGCACCTACTATAATTGACTTATGCACCAAGGATACTCAAGTATAAAACCCATAAAGATTTAATGTCAATCAACAAAATTACATTGAATTACATCAAAGCTTTGGTCATTACGGTATACATTCATTACAAAAATACAAATACTGAAGAAATAATCACCAAATTTGCAAGTACACTAAGATTGTTACAGATATGTAATTTTTAGGTATGGTGGAAGTACTATAGTCACAAATTTTGTGGGTACTGTTTGCTCGGGGATTACGAAATTCGGAATTAGGGATAGATTTCTTCAATAAAAAGAACAAATAACCTCCAATAAGTTAGTGTCATTGGTGTAAAAGGGGGATTATTTAATAGAATAAAGTAAAAGAAAGAATAAAGAAACTGAGGATATTTTTTACAAGTCAAGTCAAAAATAAAGAGCAGAATGAATAAACAATACACCAGTGAAGAAAGAAGAATGACTTCGGATACCACATCAAAACATTCGAAAAAAATTCAAGGTAAAATGCATACTTTGGGGACAATGGTACTGAAATATTACTGGGAATGAAAACTATCACATCAACTACTAACTATCAAACTATTCAAATTTTGACAAGATCACGAGGAAAATGTGATAAAAAGAGACATTACAAAAATAATATGTTTATACACTCTTTGTTTTCATATATAATAAAAAATATGACTGTATTTTTGCTACAGTTTTAAAAAAATATTCCTTGTGAATTTAATAAGTGAGAGCTATTTATGATGCGTCTGGAACAGAACAGATTCCCGTGATGAAATACGGTATTGAACTGTAACTGAAAGTGGCACCCCAATAAAAATGGATATCTGGTCAGATTGACCCATCACGGGCTGCAGCGATCAATTTTTTACTTTCTCTTACTCCTAGTAAGAGGAAGTATGTAATCGTGTCAAATTTTCAATATCGAGTTTTCACCGGAAACATCCATTTTGAGGACCCCTGAGTCCAAAAAAGTGGTTTTTAGCAAATGGTCTGTGTGTGTGTGTGTGTGTGTGTGTGTATGTATGTGAACAGCATAGCTCAAAAACGAAAAACCGTAGAAAGTTGAAACTGATATTCCGTTAGTTATCACCATGGGATCTGACAGTACGTTACCTGTCAAAATTCCTCAACCGGAAGTATCACTTTACTAGTTGGATTTTTTACTTTTTTGCG